>CM072162.1:2234389-2330958 GCA_036850595.1 Rhyacichthys aspro
CACTTAGGGAGGGCAGAATAAATGTATTAGTGGTCCTCTTGCAGATATTGTAAAATGGTGGTCAGGGGCAATTCTATGGTTAGAGATTTAGGGGCTAAACACCTCATGAGCCTGGCAGTGAAATTTCAACAAATAAAGCATTTCAACACAGTTTTCATGCACAAGGGTAGTCTGGGGTCCACCCCAAGTAAAAGAAGGGAAAAACGGCCAAACATTGTTTAAAATCCCCATCCATGACTCTTTTTAACTTCACCAGTTTCAATAAATGTAACAGTATATTTAGGCTTCTTTCTACTGCTCATACTGGCGTTACTGCTGTAATTTGCTGTTGTTGTTCAGTTTTGTGAATTTTGGCAGTATTTGTATCAGTATAAGAACCTTGTGTATGTTAAATGAGTTTGTATACATCCAGAAAAGTTATAAATTGGTATTAACCCAGCATATTCTGTAGGCTTACTTCTCCACTGTGTTGCATTTAGGTGTGCTGAGGGTTCAACTAAAATGGTCTGTCTACGCCTATGATTGTGGTAATCACTAATGCTCGTTTTGCCAGTGTCACAGTGGGGTTTCTCTAGGTGCTTCAGGGGCTGTTTACACGACGACACGTATACCAAATCCGTAGTGATTCTGTTACTGATAGGCCTCTTTTGTTTACACAGCGGCAGTATTTTCACACCCCGAAACTGCAAACTGGTGTTTTTGTTGCGTTGCCGCTGCCACTCCACTCTTGTGTAAACTGTGAAGTTTGCGTCCTCTTTGAAAACGATGACACAACACGCATGTGCAACCAACCACTCTACAGAAGAGGGGGTAGCAGAAGTAGCAAAAGAAAATACACCCCCTACTTGTCGTGTCAATGCGAATCGGCAACGGCATGACTGATGTGTATAACTGAGCAGCATTCTTGTGTATACAGCCCTCAGTTTTTTACCTGTAAAACATGGGCCACTCCTGAGTCTCAGACTTAACATCTGAAGGTGTTTCAGGGTGCTGCTCAGTCTGCTCACTGCTCCTGACAGGTTCACTCCTGCAGCACTGGACGACAGATGGTTTAATGAACAGAATTAATTTAACCTACTCTGATTAATAATTTAACAAACTTTTACTTGGATTTACTTGGACTAAATGAAAATAAATGCACATGTAATCTACTGTAACTTTTTGCTTTATTGTATTAATGATGAAAAATGATGCAACTTTCTCTGATGCAATTTTCTCTGTCAGTCCTCAGGATGAAGCTGAAGACAAGTGAATAGTTTTTTTGTATGTTTTTTTTTTATTTTGAAACACTGACCTGTTTGAAAAGGTCACAGGCCTGTAGGCCAGTTCACAGGAAAATTGGACGCAGATGTATGTGGTCAATACTTGATTGTGATACTTGAGTGTCTTCTTCTCACTGAGGCTGAAATAAAACTCTGAAACTTTTCTTTTTCATACATTTTTGATGTGAGATAACACTGTTCTGGAAACCAAACAAAGCCATGTGCAGCTGCGACGGTAACCTTTCAGTTTAATTCAATTTTTATTTGTTTAGCCCAGTATCACAACAACAATTGCCTCAAAGGGCTTCACAAAACAGACAGTAAAATGCAAACAGGCAGAACAAGACAACATGCCCTGTCCTTAGACCCTCCATCAGGGTCAGAGGAAAAACTCAAAAAACCCAGCCGGGGAAAAAGAGAAACCTCAGGGAGAACCACAGAAGGAAGGATCCACTCCCAGGACGGACAGGACGTGTCCAGGACAGTCACTGACAAATAGTCCATCATAATTTCACCATCCACTTTTCTGCCGCTGGATTTGACAATGTGGATCTTAAACTCACCATTTACAAAACTAATTTACAGCTATAATATAATATACAAATATTATTATATAGCAAAAAAAAAACAAAAAAAACAATAATTCATTATATCTCCTAATGTACATTGTGAAATAATGCCTACCTAAAGGTCAGTTTACCTAAAGGTACAGTATATCTGCAGCAGTGTTTTTAAAATGTATTGTTACTGTTTATTACATTTGGAATACTGAAAAAATATGATATGATTAGATTCTATATACCTTGTTTTAAAAAAAAAAAAATTACAAAAAAAAAAAAAATAAATTATAAAAAACTGTTCAATAAATAAAAAACAATAAATACTTTTCTTTTAATTTTTCAAAGGGTACCAAGATTTGTTTTCGTTTTTTGTTGTACCACATAAACTGATGAAGAAACTAAGATACCCACTCCCTGTCATTGGTATTAAACGTCGTATATTATATAAAAAGGACTCTGAAACTAAGAGGTAAACTATGTATCCAACAAGGGTTTTCTTTGAAGATAAAGGACAAGAAGGAAGGGAAGTATTTTAAATGGTTCCAAACGCTCCTCCCCGTGGTCCCTCCCTCTCCTCAGTCCCCCTCAACAAAGTGCCTCAAAAGCAGGGTACTTTCGTCCTAGGCAAGACAAAGGGAGGCCCGACCAAGGTCTTGTTTTAGGAACAGCCCGACCCGCAGGCCGGCTCACTCAAACAATGCTATGTTAGTCAATCCCACGTCAAGTACGATATCCCTCTACCCTTATGTAAAACCCCAGAGGGCTGTTGCTCAAAGCAGGTTGAGTTGTGGAGTAAGTTTTCAGTTAATAAAACCAAAAAAATCTAAACGGGGTACGCGTTTTGTTGCACACTTCCTGTCAACCCAAATTTAAACTCTCAACAAACCGGCAGGACGGCATTCAATCTAGAGAGAAAAGGGGCAGGGCTATTTCTGCTGAGAAACAGGAAGCAACGTGGTCACAGCCAAAAACAAGAGAAAGAGAAAAGCTGGTATTTATATAAATGCATGGTAGAAAAGTATTAAGTCCTTATATTTTCCTTGTCCTTATATTTTATTCCTTTATATTTTATAAGTGTAAATAGAAGTGTAAATAGTTTTAACTAAATCGTAATCTTTAACTAAAACTATAACTTGTAACTTTAACCAAAACTATAAAGGTTTTTGTACTGAAAATATTTCTTAAAAATATCTAAAAGGATGAATCAAATACACTTGACATATTCATTCTAAAACTTTGGTGTTACCCAAATTCAAAAATATTGTGATAACAAATAAAAATAAAATACAAAAACAGTTTTCAAATTGTTAATTAATTTCCCCTTACTTTATGCTTAGTGTAATTAAGTATATCCTTTGAACCAAAAGGAAAAAAAACAAAGATGAGAGCAAGAAGAAAAGGTTTCAGACTGTGACTTTACTTACAGCTGACTGGTCCAGTTTGGTTTTGTGGTCTCTATACCAGAATAAGAGGGATAGTTGTGTGGAGTCAGTTACCATGGTGAAGAAACAAAAATACTTGATAGGAATGAAAAGGCTCACTCAAATGGTCAACCACATGCTTGTCCACAATAAAGTATTTGCAAAACACAGGGATTTAAATGTTCAATCTCACTGCATACAACTAGTGCTGACCTGTACTCTGTCCCTCTCATTTTAGCCGAGTTGGTCAATGTAATGTCTTTTGGAACAGCAGCATGTAGAGTTTGGGCAAGGACATCATCCTCTTTGTCCAAACAAAATAATAGGGGGGTAAGGAAATTTAGGCTGTTCTTGAAGTTATTTTGAAAACAGTGTGTTTTGCCTCACATCTCATGCTTCAAACATGTATTAGTGGCCCTGTTTTTTTTCTACAAGCTGTATACATTAAAACTCCAGTACCTAATATATTTTTCATTTAGTTGAAAAAAATGGTTTAGACCCCATATAGTATATTGCAAAAGCAATCGTTTTTGAAAAAATCATGCTCTATGATGCCATCTGCTGCATATTATAAGCAATTTTAAGAAATGAACACTCAATAGAGATAGGAGCAACTCCAACGCAGGGACGGGGAGTTCTTGGCCAATCACAAGCCTACTGACGCCCAGGGTCTTAACAGAGAACCCCATTGGCTGTTGCTGTACAATGTCTTTGCCATGGTCTGCGGGTGCACAACTGGTAAACAGAGACAACATGGCGGCCGAAGTCTCAGAGGGCAAGGTAGCTATTCCTGCATTAGCTGTTACTGCATACACTGCTAAACATCATAAACAAAGGAAAACAGACGGAGTAAAGAGAACAGAAAAGCAAATTGGACTCTGAGCTGGCTGCTTATCTTCTAGACTGGTAACTAACTTTCTATTCACTATATTGTTATTAGCATTGTGGTCAGTTTCTCTTGTCTCTTTACTTTTTGAACAAATTGCAAACAGATGTAAGCCTTGCGTTGCTAATGCTAATATTGCTAGCGCTGTAGTCTCTGGGACTTATCGCTCTTGAGACCCATAATTTCAGTGCTCCACACGCTCAGCTTTCTCATAGCTAGGTGTCCTCACCTACTAACACCAGTTTCCTAGTACTGTCATGATTTGTGTTGGGACAGGATTAGCGGTCTATAAACAGTGAGCATGTCCGTCTCGAGTTGTGCATGCGTATAAAGATGCGCACATGAATTCACGCACGAGACGAGAGAAAAGCCTGGGAGGGGTTTGTGAGAGTGAGTAAGGAGCTAAGGGCAGGGCTTCCATTTGAAACTCAACTGTCTCTCTCTTGGTTCTGAAAAAGACAATCAGGTACTGGAGCTTTAAGTGATGCTTTAGAATGAGGTTTTTGTCAGACAGGGTGTGATGTTCCCTGATGAAATATTTGAAATGTACAGTGATGCCTACAGTAAGTGATACAGAGAATATTATGTTGATTATCTGCAATAAAAGCAGCAGTGAAGCTCAATTTTCAATCCTTCTGGCGCGATGTTACTCAACAGCCATGGAACGTTTCTTTCAAGACAGAAAGTTTGAGTTAAGTCCTTCTCTGTTACCGTTACTTACTGAGTCAATCATTGTAGGACGTTTTTTTTACACTCCAGGTTCCCATCCAGAGGCTTACATTCTAAATGACAGATCAGGTTCATTTGAAGGGGAACTTTCTGAGGTATACTCAAACAATAACTTCAAACAAAGTCCTTCCAGAATGCCATGCATTATCAAAATTTGTTGCACACATGGAAAAACTGCAGACTGTTAAGATTTAAGCTGCCTTTAAGAACAAAAACAGATCATTTTTGTGGACTGGACTCTGAGTCATCACAGTGCATTTCAAAAATCTCTTTTTCACACGTCATCATTGGGCTGTCTTCAATGTACATATTCTTGCATATCTCAGGAGTGTGTCCATAGGTATAGCCTGGTTCCCATCCGCTGCTAATGTGTCCCTGGGGCAATGTTAAGGTTTTATGTGGTTATGGTGAACTTTTGGTGTAGCCTTAGGATATTTCATATCCAACAGCTCGTAAAAGAGTCTATTGTCATCCACTGATACATTCTTAAAAGGTCAAGTCCAGTTTGGGCAAAATGTATGTCTTTGTGTGGTAATATCATCCATCCATACAAGAGCCCCACATTTACAAGGCTTATACTTTACATGTTTGTTGAAGTAGTGCCCATGTTTAGCCTCTGTTCATCACAATGAAGGCAAACAGATTCACAAGCAGAGTCCATACGTGTAACCAGTTCCAAGGCTTAATTTTGTGGGCTTTCTGAATCTCTGGGCATGAAAACATAGACATTAGCCGGCAGTCATGACGAGTGGGAAGAGGAGTTATAAAAAATTGAGAAATAACCACACATGGCAAATACAGTGCTGTGAAAAAGTATCTTCCTGATTTCACAATAAATACAGGGGTCAGAGTTTGAAAAGGTTTTCTAACTACAAATATCTTGGATTTTTAATTGATGACTCCCTTTCTTTCAACCCACACATGCAGCAGCTGGTAAAAAGGTTAAATCTTAAATTGGGTTTTTATTTTTGAGTAAAATCTTGTCTTTCTTTTGAATCTAAAAAGAGGCTTGTTGCTGCCATCTTTTGCCACTTTTGGACTATGGAGATTTTTTATACATGCTTCTTCTCAGAGCCTCCATGTTTTGGACAAGATTTATCATGGAGCTCTGAGGTTTATTACTAACCTAAAACCCCTCACACATCATTGTCTGCTGTGTGAACGGGTGGTTGGTCCTCTCTGTCTTTAATTTCCAAGGCCATCTTAGGTCTTCTCCCGCTCTATCTCTTGGACTATATTAAACAGAGGAGCTCAGGAGACTATCATCTACAATCGCAAAGCCTTTTCTTGTTGTCTGTCCCTAGAGTCCAAACTGAGCAAGATAAAAAGCCTTTCAGTTTCGTGGCACCTTTCACGTGGAATAAACTGCAAACAGAGATCAAACTGAATAATCTTGTTTGATTGGACATGTTTAAAAGACTCTTAAATATCCTGGAGGAAAGATCACCTCGTTGCAGATGCCTTGTTTGACTGTCATTTCCCTTCTTGATGATTGTAGATTTCTAGAGGTTGTTTATTGCTGTTCTGCTTGTCCTAATGTCCTAGTGTTTTAATGTATTGTACAGAGGGTTTGAATGTCTCTTTTTGTTTGTTGGAATTTTGAGCTGCTGTCTTGGCCAGGACACACTTGAAAAAGAGATTTTAAATGAGGTTTTCCTGGTTAAAGGTCCTATATTATACTATTTTGAACATTATACAGTGTATTTTGGATACATTTAGGTTACCATATCACGTTTTGCAACATGAAACACACAATAATTATCTTATACAAGCGGTTTGGATGAGCTCTCATCATGAGTCCAAAGTGAACGGTCTGATTTGGCGCTGTCACTTTAAGGCTCAGCTCTCCCGTGTTGGCTCCGCCCACTCATGACATCACGCTAGAGCTACTCTGGAAACAGACTGAAGTAAACACCTTACATTGTAGTAATAACTTTTTCAGCAATGGCTTTGAGAGTAACTGAGCCGTATATCTTCAACCCAGAGTCTGACTCTGAGTTTAAGAACATGAGCAAACACAAAGACCTCGAAGGCTTCTACAAGACGTTTCTGCTTGGTAAATGACAAACTATTTATTGTGTATGTTTCTATGGTGTAGCCTGTAGCGTGTTAACTGCTTCTGTTTATCGGTGCACATGTGGAAATGACCGTACAATGCCTACTGAAGTTGAGAATGTATGCTGCCTGGAGACTCCTAAGGTAGCTGTTGTGCAGTGTATTGAAAGAACTATAATAAAGTAGCCTAGCAATATGTAGAGCTATGCAGTAATACTTGTTAGTAATACATGTTGCCGCTAAGCTAACACAGTAGCAGCGATGCTTCTCTGTGCGTCTGAGCTGCAGAGCACGGCACTTGTTGACAGTTCAGGAGAGAGGGGCAGGAGGAGTGTGGAGGAGCACTTCCTGGAGAGGAGTGGTTTATTTCACATATTGACGTCATTGCATGAAACAGCTCGTTGAAAGGACTGTAGCTCAAACTAAATAAATTACTTAAACATGCGCGAATGAAACAAAACACAACTTTGGGTATGTGTTTGAGGTAGAAACAATGTTAGAACATGGTTAAAAGCTCAGAAAAGTCGATTTAGCATAATATGGGACCTTTAAATAAAGGTTAAATAAAATAAAAAATAAACATGTTTTTTGGCAAAAGTGTGATGAGCTTTATGTTCTTTTTGGTCAGTTAGTGATTTCAACCTTGGAACTCTGTCATGGATGCCATTTTTGCCCAGTGTCTCTCTTATGGTTGAGTCATGAACTCAAGAAGTGAGGCCTGAAGTTCTTTAGATGTTGTTGAGGGTTCAGGAGGTTTGTGACCTCTTATATGAGTTGTCTTTGCACTCTTAGGTAAATTTGGTAGGCCGGTCACTCGTAGGAAGGTTCACCACTGTTCCAAATTTTCTCCATTTTTGGATAATGGCTTTCACTGTGGTTGGATGGAGTCCCAAAGCTTTAGAAATGGCTGTGTAACCCTCTCCAGACAGGTAGTTGTCAGTTACTTTGTTAAAATGGCTTCCATGAACAAGAAAAAAAACCCACTACTGGCCAAAAAGTACCTAAAGGCTTATCTCACTTTTGCCAAAAAAAACATCTTGATGATGCCCAAAACTTTTGGTAAAATATTGTGTGGACTGACAAGACAAAAGTTTAGATTTTTTAAAAGGTGTGTGTTGAATTACATCTGGAGCAAAAGTAACAGCATTTCAGAAAAAATAACATAATTTCAACATTTAAATATAGAGGTGGTAGTGTAATGGTCTGGTGGTGCTTTGCTGCTTCAGGACCTGGACGACTTGCTGTGATTGATGGAACCATGAATTCAGCTCTCTACCAAAAATCTTGAAGGAGAATGTCCGGCCATTAGTTTCTGACCTCAAACTGATGCTCACTTGGATTCTGCAGCAGGACAATGATCCAAAACATATGAGCAAATCCACCTCTGAATGGCTTAAAAACACAAAATTAAGGTTTTGGAGTGGCCTAGTGAAAATCTAGACTTGAATCCAATTGAGATGCTGTGGCATGACCTTAAAAAGGCAGTTCATGCATAAAAACTCTCCAATGGGGCTGAATTTGAGCAATACTGCAAAGAAGAGTGGGTAGTTCCTCCACAGTGATGAGAAAGATTGCCTGTTTTTGCAAAAGCTTGATTGCAGCTATTGCTGAGGATGGCACAACTAGTTATTAGGTTAAGGGGGTAACTGCATTTTCAGATAGGGCCATGTAGGTTTGGATAGTTTTTTTTTCCTTATAAATAAAATCATCACTTAAAAACTGCATTTTGTGTTTACTTGAGTGATCTTTGTCTAACTTTTTATATTTATATTTCTCAGCACTGTATCTATTACCCACAGAAGTAACAGGGCGTTCAGTAATGAACTAAATTAGTTAGATGTGTTGTCTCATGCCAGACCAGAGCAAGGGCTACCTTGAAGAAAATGTCTCTGTGACAAGTGTAGATGGTATTAACGCTTGCTAGACCTCTGGTTTCCCAGGTGCAAAGTAAATCATCACATAAATGTCATAGTTCTGAATTGGACCCAAAAGCAGAACACCACAGGTAAGTAGTTTAAACAGTTTATTGAAACCAAAGCAGAGTTGAAGGCTTGTGGCGTCATCTGGCTAAAGCAGGTAATTAGTTGTGCTGGAAGGTGAGCTGGCAGGCAGGGTCTGGACACAAGAAAAAGGTTAAGCAAAAAACACAAGGTAAGTTCAAAGAAAGGAGCCAAGAGCTGTCACTAACTGTGATAGTAGTTCAACAAACTGGTGAGGAGTGGCTGGAGAGCTGCTCTTCTTGTAGTGGAGTTGATAGTAGATTGCTGCCAGGTGTGTGCTCTGCAGCCAGGAGTAGCCACGCCCCAGGTAGGAGGTAACAAACACAGACATACAAGGGAGGGGGAGAACTGCCACAGACCATGACAATAACACCATCTTAGGAAACTGCCACCAATGTTTTCCTGTTTACCTTTGACCTGTCTGAGGTAGAGGTATTTCTTGTTCTGTACCCTGGTATACACTTCAGACTGGGGTCAGAAAGTTGTGTCCAAACAATGTCAGTATTGTAGGCAGAATATATATATATATATATATATCACTGAATGGTTCTTCATCATGCCTTTCTCACTGGAACGGTACAGTTGTCCCTAACACGGTTCACCTTTCGCAGCCCTTTTTTTAGTGCAATTTTGCATGCTTTTTTTTTTTTTTTTTACAGCATATGAATGCGCATTGTGTTCTGCGTCCTGATTGGCTAAGGGAGAACTCGCACATTGTGTTCTGCGTCCTGATTGGCTAAGGGAGAACTCGCACATTGTGTTCTGCGTCCTGATTGGCTAAGGGAGTACTCGCACATTGTGTTCTGCGTCCTGATTGGCTAAGGGAGAACTCGCGCATTGTGTTCTGCGTCCTGATTGGCTAAGGGAGAACTTGCGCATTGTGTTCTGCGTCTTGATTGGCTAAGGGACTGTAGACCATTGTCAATCAATCTCCTCCGTGCCATGTCTCCTGTACAGTGCAGAATGCATTCGGCTTTCCAAATTTACATAAATGTTCGATCGCTAACAGTGTGACTCTGAAGTGCTGTATGTTTGCAAGTTTTCTCCTGACAAAACCCACAATGTCGACGAAACGTTCTGCACCGACAAAGGCACCTGCGGTCGCACCCAAAAGACAGAGAAAGATGCTAAGGTTTGAACTTTGAGAGTGTTTAAACAAGAGAGAAATGTGAGAAAATGTTAATGCCTGTCTGAGAAAAGTGTATAAAGTGTGTGGTGAGGGGTTTTACAGCCTTAAAACATATATAATAATTGTAAAAAATAAAGCTGACTACTTTGCAGATTTCGCCTATTGCGGGTTATTTTTAGAATGTAACCCCCGCAATAAACGAGGGACCACTGTATCCTCAATTGCATAGAAACCTCCAATATAAAAAGTTATATATAATTCCTGTCGTGGAATAGGAATAAAATGATGACAAAAAAAAAGACTAAAAGCAGTCAACTACAGGATTTGTATTCCAGCTCAGTGAGAGCCTTCTTCTGCATATTAATTAAAACTTGTGGTGATTGTTCTAAAAATGAGGCAGCCAGTCGGCAGACAGCCTCACACATCATTATGTCTCTGATTACATCGAGCCAAGAGTCTGTTGCCTCAAAAAATGCACAAATGATTAGAGCTACAGATCTTAAACAAGGCAGGAATCATTACACATACTGTCAAGTCAACAGCTATTAAAGCAGCCCGAAAAGCAATGACAGTGGAGCTGATCCATCTTGTTACATCGGCAGCGAAGAGGAGGCCAGAAAAAGATGGATATGAGGCTAAGATGGAAACAGAAGTGCACCGGCAAATCAAAGGCTTAACAAGCCAACCAAATGAGCAAGACAATTAGCTTTGTGTGAATCCGACATCTGCGAGAGCTGTCTATTCTCTCAGCATGAAGTGAAAGCGAGCCGAGGATGTGTACGAGCCAACTGTGGACGGGTAATAACGCAGACGCCACTGCTGTTTCTCCCAGGCTTGGATACAAATGTGCAGCTTGTTAGAGCGAGAGGAGAGAGGAAAACAAGCCCAGATGCATGTGTTCACTTTAAGGCCTGCTCTAGATCTAATTACTGTTGTAACTTATGTCATGTTACAGGACAAGAAAATGTCCTTACACTTATGCACATAAGGAATGATTCAATTATGTACAAACACATTTTACATGAAAACATTATCAACAATTTCTTTAAAACCATCCCATTACATAGTAGACTGTTAGAAATGATGATATGACATTCTAATAATGTCATGCAATAAATATTTATGATATTTTGTGAACATTTTTAATTGTCAAAGATGAAATAAAACATTTTGGGGAATTTTAGATTCAACATTTAATTTCTTTAACTGTGGCCTATAGAGTTCTTAACCTTAAGTAGGGCCTGTCTATTACATTATTACGTCTTTCTATGTGTTAGAACAATTTGTATTGATCAGGACACCCCGCGAGGCCATCCTTCAGCGCCAAGGCTGTCTTTCCTTTTGTTTAGTCTAGACACTAACAGTAAACACTATGGCATGGCATGATCATTGACCCAATATGAGGCTATATAGTCTTGTGATATTCTGGAGGCATACCAGGCTAGAATATTCAATCCTCATACACTGTATTGAGTGTTCTCTGTCTCCGGGCCTGTATTCATTGGTGAATAAACTTGTGCTTTAAATCATCCAGAGTCTCTTCAGTCCATCATTTGCTTCAATTACATTCAGCTCCTGGATGGTCAGAAAATTCCCTTTAAATATTGAACGTTTCAGATGTAGATATGAGATTTAGATTATAGAGATTTCAGAAATGTTGCATTTTAGATGACATACAGTTAATTTATACAATATTGAAGAATTTATGGACTAACTAAAACAGGAGTTGGCAACCTTTTTGTTATCAAGTACCACTTCTACTTAATCAGTGTGCCACTATCAACAAATATTACAATTTGTGGCGAGATGCATGTGCTGCAATGTGCAATTGGTGAGAGGCTGCACTTACAACTGGCATTAAAAAAATCTGAAGATGCATAACAATAGGCTGAGGCACAGTGACACATAGAGCACATTTTCACACAATCTTTGGCCTTTATTAATATCTCAAATCAAACATCAGGTTAGGGGCTGGTCTACATTTACACATGTTTGAAGTCAGCACTTGACACTTTTAAAAATTATTCCATATTACAATCCTCTGTAACAATAGTTGTAATTCATACTTTGAGGACCATGTCCAGCAGCTTTTGTGTTCTATGGGCTGTAAGATCACCACGACCTATAACATGGCTGTTACATGTCTTTTTTCAGAGGCTGCTTTTATGTCATTCACATTACTTTGACACTGAAGTGTTTTCTGAAACATTTCAGTGTCAAAGTGTCTCTGAAATAAACTGTCAGTTGTAGTTGATTTAAGCAAAACACATGGAACGGAGCGAGCGGTTTATATTTTCTCTTCTCTTGTGAGAAGAAAAAAGGTTTTAATTTGTCACGGTTCATAGTAAAAACATCATCTTTGTTCTTGGAGTATTTATTTGAAATTTCCTGTTCATGGAATATTTTAACCATATTTTATGCCTCTGCAACTCCATGTGCCAGCCCACTTGAGCAGTGAATATTTCATTATATGTTTGTCATATATGTTTTGTTCAAATTAAGCCTGTTTTGAACCGCCGGATTTATCAACAATTGGTCATGCATGCACCAGGATTGGCATGGTACACACAGTTTCATAAATCCCTCGTGCTCTGCCTACTGCCACCTTTAAGAACATCCAACTTTAATAAATGAGGGCCACTGAGTGTAGCCTACAAGAAGAGCCACAGTCAATGTCTTAATAATAAATAATCTGAAGACATGGATGAACTTGCTGCTCCTCCTCCACTGTCACTGGGGCTGTTGCATCAAAGTGGCATGATATCCAAGTGGCTTTAAGCCTCCAAAACTCATAAAATACAACCCAACTCCTGATTCGTATAGTCATAATTTGTTTATTGCCATAATCAAATAGCCCGTTATTAAGTTATCGCTACAACTGCCGAGTTAATTTTGAGATGGTGCTCTTCCCTGCGTGCCACTCATTATGCCACATGTGCCAACAGCGATACAAGTTCCTAATGTTGCCAATACCTGTAAGGTTGCCAATAATGCCTAAGCCCTAAACTAAAAAATATCCTAGAAGTGAATCATAGTTATAAGCCACAGGTGTGAGTTACAAAATGGAACACAAAGTCATGTAATGAAAAAAACAAAAAAACAACAAAAAAGATGGGCGAGTTGCTGAGATTTGGACCAGGCACTGATTTCAATTTACTGTTGCATTTCCACTCCGGTCCTGGCTCTCCTTTGGAACGAGAAGTCTTATGTCTGAGCACGCACATGTAATATGTTATCATTTTGATAAAATACTTTATTAATTCTGACATAATTGTGCCTTTGATGTTCTACTTATCACTGATATTTACCTCTAAATCTCATAGTCATATGTAGACATTTTTCAGTGGAAGAAATGGGTGTCAAGCAATATTCAAACAAAGTCTGTGGACTGGTGGTTGATCTTAGAATTTTAATTATTTGAAAATCATGACACAATTACATAACTTATAACAATTAAGACATAGCCTTTATTAAAACACCTGTAATGGAGAGGACTCTCTTGGAACATAAAACATACAAACATCAGAGAGGATGCATTGTAACAACTTTAGAGTAAACTTGCCAATACATGTCCACAGTATCAGTGGGATACTGCTGCGATGGCTCTGCAGTGTTGCAATAAGACAATCAATAACTTGACGTGGCTCCACTTGGTCCCAAAAGAATGGGGTCTGTGTCCAGCATCACTCTCAGAGCAAACTTGTGTTATAGTTGGGATGCATTGATTGTTGAAGTCTTAAAGGTTAAAGGGCACAGCTAGACTCATGGCTTTAAGCTCTGTGTGTAGGCAGTCACACAGAGATGAGTCTGTCAACGAGGAAGTAATAAATGGAAGTTCTGTTGGCCTAGACACACACATAATACTTCTGTAGGTGCAGTGTGCAGAGGTGAGCAGAGTGATCCAGAGAGGGCAGCTGTTTGGGGACAGATCTGATTGCACAGACACAATAATGTCACAACAGCACAGGGAGAGCTCTGAACTGCAGTATTGACTTACATCAAAACATGCACACTACCCTCTTGGAGAGGGTCCCCAGGTACCCCTCATGCTGCCCACTGCTCCTGACAGGTTGCCCCAGCAGTACATGAGGATGAATTAAAAGCAGAGAACCATATTTTCCCCTTGCTGACAACAAGATAACAAGAAGAAATTCAGTTAGGGCACTTCAAATGAATTAAGTCAGACCTTATCCGCCATGGCAGTCGTTCTGTTCTGCAGGTCACTGATCTCAGATGTCCACTGACTGCCTCTGTTGTTCAAAAGCCCAATGCAGGGGATGGTCCAAGTTGTTCAGTATAGCTGTTGCTTCACTACTTCAACCAGAGTTTCCAAACTAATACCTATAGTTAAACCAGCCAATTTGCAATCCTCACGGTGCACTGGATAAATACAACAAGGTACAAATGAAAATAAGATTTAAAAGTTAAAAAGGTGAAAAGATCAGTTAAAAAGACACACACATTCATCATATTTTACTATTGCACAGCGTCCTAGAAATGCTTATAAAATGTAAAAAAAAAAGCACTTTTAAGACTCATTTATGGCAGCGTTTAAGGCAAGTACAGCTGTTTTTTAATCTGTTACTGTCCGTGTCTTAATTGTTCTGTATTGTCTGTCCGAAGGCAACATTTCAAACAGACAACGTCCATAGTAGTAGTGTAGTATATAGTAGAAGTATAGTTCTTCCAGAGATGTGAAAGGGTGGCCGATGATCTTATGGCTGGCAGGTCTTGGGAACAGTGACTGTCTACAGTGTAAGGGAGCACTAACACTAGGGAACCGTACGATTGGGGATTGCGTGCCTGGGCCCAGTAATGACATGGCATCGGGTCACGCAGGACTTCTACGTTGCCGTGCACCATTTGTTTACAAGAAGCATGGAACAGCTCAGCGGCTCAAGGGATGTCACTTAAACGGTATAGTGGGGAACGTAAACTAAGCGTTATTTATTTTGAGTCTGATTTGGAGTTGTATTACCATGCCATACCAACTTTCTTTATAAAGCACCTTTAAAACCTTGCAGTTGGCCAAAGTGCTGTACACAAGCAGTAAAATAAATAGAGGAGAACACAAAACACAGTACAGTACCTGGCGTCTGCTGACTTGTTCGCTCCGTAGTCCTATCTTTAGGATTTCGCGCTGGCTGTAGTTGTTGTTCACCCAGCAGAATGTACTCCAGACAAGTAACAACAAAAACAAAAAACAGCTAGACAAAGCACCGAAAGGGAGAGCACTTTACTGCTGCATCTAGGCGCGCCACCATCTTTCACAGTTCCAATTCTTGTATTCATTTGAAGTGGGTTTCTCCCTTTTCACATCAACCTCCAGCACATGTAAGTTTGTTTGTATGAAACACCAGACACATCAGATTCTTAAACATGATTTTAATATCACAGTGATCTTAAACAGATAAAGGTATGCTCAGAGGAGAGTACCTTTAGATGCGGTGGTAGATTTTTAAAAACTGATAAGTGATGGCCAGTTACATGTGAACTATACTTCCATACCACATTCAAATGCAGTAATCAACATTTAATTTCAGTAAAATATGTCTCAGTGGTTTCCAATGACATTATCAATGTGCCTTCTGCTGAGGTCTGAAATATAAACTAACAAGCAAAAACAAAAGTAATGTCTAGTCTAGACTCTTTCTAATCAAACCTGGTGTCATTCTCAGATCTTTAAAACAAGAACCTGCTGCACCTGCAATGGGAACATATAAGAAGAAATATGTCAGAATAAATAACATAAGAATAAATAACATCACTCCTGTAGGGGGTATTTCACACTTCCACAGAGATTCGCCTGAGCATGAGAACACATTCACATGTTTCATTTGTACTACATTGTGGAAGCTTGTCTATGCTATATAATGATGTTGCCTAGAGATTAAAAAGTAAACCCGGAAATCTTGCTTGGCAACAGTCACACCCCATACATCAAATGTCCGGTGTGTTTGTGTGGTCCCTAACATGACCTACTGTATTCCAGAGACAGGTAGAAGAAGAAGCTAAGGAGGAATGACAGCAGAGGAAGAGGGAGAATGGATAAAGCAGGAAGTGGAAGTAAGAGCCATTGTGATAATAAATGAGCTGCCAGTGAGTCCACATATAGGTTTAGCAGCAGCAGTGCCGGAGAAAGGGGCTTTGGACACTGCCAATTATCACTTCAAAGCCGCGTGTGGACTTGAAAAATTCCCTGAACTCTTGTGGGAGCAGCCACTGTGTCGACCGACTGTCACGCGTACAATCTAAGCTTCTGAAGAAAGTTCAGTTAACCATCAGTTGACCCGCAACACCATCAAACATACCAACATGACCTTATTAAACAATATCTTAACCAGGGCTAAACCATGTGAGGTAAGGCATAATGTAAGTTTCAATACATTTGTGAATGAATCTCGACCCAAGGAATTTAAATTACTAAAGGTACGTAGGTTCATTTATATATAGAGAGAGATATAACAGGTGGGGCGCGACGGATGGCAGGCCATGCATTAATATGAGGCTGGTCGGCCAATCTTAAATAATGCTTTTCTTAATTGAAAATAAAGTTCATGCTCTCAAAGCAAACACTAACAAACAAATGGGTTATTTACACTTGTTATTAGCCCAAATTCAATGCGTTTGTGCATCACATTACATATTCAGTTTCTTTGGATTTAAGCAGCTGCTGCTCCCCGCCCTCACGAAGTTGCTCTCTGCGGCTGACACTGTATTACGGTAGGACACATGCTGCTGCTATGTGTAAATTGGCTGATGTATGTGTGTCTTACTTGTTTGTATTAGCACAGACTATAGTGGGTGTTGGCAACCTTAGTCACTGGTGGCACGCAGGGGCATAATCTGTTGATCATGCAGGGGAAAAGTAGTACTGTCTTTAAATCACATGTAAAACAACATATAACCTCATGTGTGTTTCCTTTGTCAACATTTACCTCAGTGGGCTGTGCTCTGTCACACAGATACGGTTCACCTGCATGTCTCCTGCCCAGACCTTGCGCTGCAAAGGCTAATTTGGCAATTTGGCATTTGGTAATGGCAAACACAAACAACACACGTCAAAAAACGGACTTACAAGCAGCTCTGCACTACAAATCAACAATTAGACGGCATTGGTTCAGTCAGGTTCGGGACAAAACGGCACCAATCACAGAATCAATGCTGCTGCTTTATGAGAGTGTAACAAGAGATTCAGATCCAGACGACTTTCAATTGCACCAGGGGCAATTAATTGAGCAGCAAATAAGACAACAAACAGACATGACAACAACAACAAATAGGCACAGCAGCAAACAACATGAAACCACTGATGTAATAGAATAAATAAATATACAATATATTAGTATTAAATATCTTATAAAAGAAAAATAATAAAAAAATGAAAGATAATGAAAGACTACTGAGAATGTAAAAGACGTATAGCTGTGGGGATAAAGGATTTGAATACCCATTTGTTTTACAATATGGTAAAACAATGCAATGTCCTGAAGGCAACACAGAAAATTCACATTTTAGGACATGTCCAGATGAATCACAAGTTGCATTGTCCTTATGGAGAATCTGTTTGTTACAGAAAGAGGTCAAGTCTCTCTGCTGCACTTCCTCTTAATAAAAGACTGAAAAATTCGACAAAGAATGGTGGAGCTGACTGAGTTAACGCATAAAGTGAATTCTTTGTTGTCCAAGTTTCACAACAGCTGCAGTGTTTACATCAAAATTAAGTTGATCATCAAAAAAGTGCCAAGGTACTTATAAGAGGTAACTATTTCCAGACTCTTATTATGAATAATACTCTCAGGAGCTGAGACTTTTTTATGCCAGAAATCAAAGATAAGTTCCTTTGTTTCCATAATATTTAAATTCAAGAAGTTTTTGTCACACCAAGCAATAAAATCAGTAAGTGCTTTCCCATGTTCTGATTCTGATCCACTGAGAAGAGACAGCAATGCTGTGTTGTCTGAAAAATTGACTAAGTAGCTGTGCTCAAGAGTGCTCTTACATTCGTTAGTGTATAAAATAAAAAGAAGGGGAGATAAGATAGATGATAGAGTTATTTACAAGCACCCTCTGCTCTCTCTCTTTTAGGAAGTCTAAAATCCATAAGACCAGTTGGTGAGGAAGATTAAATTCACTTAACAGTCTCTCAATCAAAATGTGAGACTGCTCTGTATTGAGAAATCTGCAAATAAAAGACTGGTATGGGCTCGGGGCTTTTCCAAGTGCTTATTTATGGAATCCAAGATAAAAAGTTTTGCGTCCTCAACTCCCTTTTCTGCCTGATAAGCAAATTGCAATTTCACTTTTCACAATTTTCTCAAAAATGTTAATGCGACTGGTCTAAAATCATTTAGTTGTTTTGGGAAGTTCATATTTTTAACAGGAATTACTGTAAAAGTTTTCCATAATGAAGGGATTTTGTTTGTGTCTAGGGACTTTTGAAAAATGTGGTAAAGGACACCACTCAGTTGGTCAGTACAGAATCGTAATGTGCACCCACAAATCTGGTCTGGGCCTGGCGCCTTTCTGATGTTGACTCGTCTCATAAGATCCCTGACACATTCCTGACTAATAACAAAACTAAAGTCAGAGGACATACTTTCCTTAAGAAATATGTTGTTAGAGAAAAGAATTTTTCCAAACGGCAATGCAACTTGTTAAATGCATTTTGTAGGGCTTCCTCCCCTATTCCTTAAATTTTAACAGGCTTTCTATCAGTCTTATTATTTATCTGAGACACTGAGGAAATGGATTTGATACCCTTCCCCCACTGCTAAACTGGTCTGCAACTTTATCTTTATACTGCCTTTTTGCTTTCCTTATCTTAATCTGAACTTCCTTGTGAATGTCCTTCTTTTCCTGACTGTTACCTGTATAAAATATATTCTTTTCTTATTAATCACATGTTTCAAGTAGAGTAGGAATCACATTCACAACTGCTGCACATCTGACAGGTTGTGGGTCCTTTACAGACTTGTTTAGTTCAAACTCAAACAAACTCTTCATTAACATCCCAGCTGTAAGTTTTCCTGCCTTTCATTGTAACGTTCTTTGTGCAATATCCATCTCAATCTCATAAATACATCTACTGTTGTCAACGTTGAAACGACCACACTGAATTTCAAATTTCAAACACTGAAACTTTCTATTCAGAAATATAAACTACACTGTATATAATGGAACATAGTAACATCTTGTGCAGAGTAGTGTGCAACATCAGACGTATGTGCAACCACCAATGAATGTGCAAATATACATGTGTAAACTGAAAATGTAAACCGCAAACTGAAAAAGACTCCTCAGCTGTTTACAAGTCTAATAGCTGAGGGGGAAAAAAATGACTTTTTCAATCAGGAAGTTCTGCAACTTCTACAGCTGGATTATGGAGGGCATCTTGACCAGCTGCATCACTGTGTGGTACGCCAGCACTACTGTGATGGACCACGAAGGCCTGCAGAGTGGTGAAGAGTACTGAGAAGATCACCAGGACTCCACTCTTTGCAGAGCATCTTCCAGTGCAGAGTCCACAGGAGAGCTGCCTCCATCTTCAAGGACCCCACCTGCCTGCGAAAAAAATCTGTTTAAAGGGCTGCCAGGAACAGCGGTTTGAAAAATGAAACTGTTGAAACTGATAAAAAGGATGAAAATGATTGTGCTGCTTTTTCATTACAGCCACCGATGTCAATAAACAAAAAAGAAGGGAAACGAACATGTCACTTATTTACATATGGCCTCCAACCACAAACCTAAAATAACTTTGTCTCTGTTAACATCTGTCCACAATGTTGTACCCTAAATAAGTGCTTATTGCTCTGTAGAAAATAAACTGTAATACAGTGGTCCCTCGTTTATTGCAGGGGTTATGTTCTAAAAAATACCCGCAATAGGCGAAATCCGCGAAGTAGTCAGCTTTATTTTTTACAATTATTATATATGTTTTAAGGCTGTAAAACCCCTCACCACACACTTTATACACTTTTCTCAGACAGGCATTAACATTTTCTCACATTTCTCTCTTGTTTAAACACTCTCAAAGTTCAAACCTTAGCATCTTCCTCTGTCTTTTGGGTGCGACCGCAGGTGCCTTTGTCGGTGCAGAACGTTTCGTCGACATTGTGGGTTTTGTCGGGAGAAAACTTGCAAACATACAGCACTTCAGAGTCACACTGCTAGCGATCAAACATTTATGTAAATTTGGCAAGCTGAATGCATTCTGTACTGTACAGGAGACACGGCACGGAGGAGATTGATTGACAATGGTCTACAGTCCCTCAGCCAATCAGGACGCAGAACACAATGCCCGAGTTCTCCCTTAGCCAATCAGGACGCTGAACACAATGCGCATTCATACGCTGTAAAAAAAAAAAGCATGCAAAATTGCACAAAAAAACAAAAAAAATCAGCGAAACAGCGAGGCCACGAAAGATGAACCGCGTTATAGCGAGGGACTACCGTACAGCATTACCATCACCATGCAGCTTTGTTAACACGGCCAAACTAACACACAGTGGTTAGCTTGGAGGCTAACAAGAACAATTCACCTTACATGCATGTCTTATGTACCTAGGAAAACCTAAAGATGGGGAGGACATGTAGACCTAGTGTGGGCCAGCCAGGGGATCAAACCCACCACCTCCTTGCAGTGTTGCAAGAGGGTTAACAACTCTGCCACTGTGCACAATTCAATCCTTCCCATGGGTTCTCTCTGGGTCCGGCTTCCTTCTGTCTAAATCACAGTGTACCCTGCCTCATGTCTAAACCAGCTGAGAGATTCTAGCCCCATGTGACCTGTGAAGGATAAGAGGTGGGCAATGAATGAGGTAAAACTGAGGCCAGGGATGATCATAGCTACTGTATGTGGTCCTTACCAGGTCTTGTTTCTGGTTAACCAGCCATTGACCCCAATGACATCTCATATAATAATACATTTCCGTCTGATTGAAGGTTAACAGGATCTGCCAGAGCCACAGCTGAAGTAGAGGCATTCAGTTTATTTTTTGTTTAATATAAACAGATTTGTGCTCAAGTGGCCAATCACATATATAACATTGTACATTTTAATGATAGTTATGAAGTTTTTCATTTAGGTCACAGAGACAGAGGTAAAGGTGACATGTAAAAGTAACCACCAGGAGACTGCAGTAGATGGCTTTGCTGCTGTTGAACTCTTTTCAAAATATAAATTTATTTTAATTTTTTATCTCATAAATCCAATTTTAAAATAAAAGGAAAAAACAACAGAAAAGACAGCAGCAGAAATAAAACACAATTATAATGGCCACACATTACATACAGTATGTTGGTGTAAAGGCATTAGATTTATTCATCGTATCCCTCTTTTTCTTATTGGGGGTCATGGGCTCAGTAGTTTTTGGCCTAAGGCAAGGTACACCCTGGACCATGACCAAATAACAGCAAGACTACAAGGCATCAAATAATAACCTTTGAAAGCATATGAAGTGCAGTGACATTGACCTATGTGTTGTTGTTGTTTTTTTTTTATCTTTAAAATGGACTCAAGTGTGTAATTTGTAGATCTTCTGTTTAAGGACGGAGGTTATAAGTCGATTTTATTAATATTATTTTATTTATTTTATAGCACAATATGACAACAACAGTTGCCTCAAAGGTCTTTACAAAGATAAAAGGTAGCAAATAGACATATAGACTGTATTACACAACACCCCCAACCCCCCTCAAAAACTCAGCTGTAGGAAAAAAGAAAAACTTCAGGAAACCACAGAAAGAGAATGCACTCCCAGGACGGACAGACCGACAGATGTGTCTAGGACAGTTACACTATAGAACACTGACAAACAGTCCTTCATGTGTACAAAATCGAAACTGTATAACTAAAATATAAATATAAATATAGTCCATGATAATTTCAACAGGAACAGTTCAGAAGCTGGGACCTTACCACAGGGGAGAAGAAGGTTTCATTGATAGATCAGTGCATATTAGTATTTTTTAGAGAGCCCATTGCAAACATGCATTTTACAAATAAATAAATCCAAATTATATTTTTTCAACAGAGTGCAGACCACACAACCCAGCGACCTTGTTTCAATTCAGGCTTGGGTCCATTTTCTCCTCTCTATATCTGCACTGACTTATAAAAGAGATGAAATTGTTGAATGAATCAATAAAAAAACAACAACCTTCAAATCATGCCCAAAAACACATTTTTAAATCCTTAATTTGACCTACATAAATATTATTTCAGTTGAAGTAAATCCCAGGCATTTACATTTATTTAAGATTTACAAAGGTTTTATTGTTTGGTTTGTGGACATTTTGAAGTTGGTTCAAATGTCATTTTTTAAAATTTTAGATTGTGAGATGTCTATTTCTAAATATTTTAACATGAATGAAAAGAACACCCCTGTATCATCTTGTTCCGTGTCCTTGGAAGTGTTTGAGAATGGCGTGTTGATGCCTGGGTCTCCGGGGCAGTGGCTCAGTAGTCACCTTGCAGCTCGGTAGCTCCTCTGACACGACGGTAAATACAATGCAGTATCTGACATTAGCCTCTCTCTGACACTTTATAACTATGTCTTTGTCTCTCGCTCAGTTTGTGTTCCCTTCCTGACTTCTGCCTCTGCCTCAGTCCATTGCTCCTTCCCTCCATCAGCAGTGGCCTCCAAATTGACTGCAGAGGGGATTAATGACCTGCTGCCTTCAGATTGTGTCGGGATGATGTCTGTGAGCCGTGCATGAGTTTGTGAGTGTGCGTAAATGCTGTCCTTGGCGTGGCATTAACAGTTCATGTGGGAGTTGATATTGGCCTGGGCTGACAACAGCTATCTATTTTCTACACACCCAAATACACAAGTAGAAAGAGATTAGGCTCACAAGATGAAGCCAGGAGAAACACGTTCAATTAATGCTGTTGACAGAGGATTGTGTTGTTGGAACAATATGTGAAGAATTACTTTAAGTTTAGCTCACATTAAAAAAACAAAACAAAACTACCACTACTACTGTCTTTGGCTCTTCAGGTTGTGTGTAGAGATTCTATTTATGTGGATGCAGGCTCATGTATAATGAAGGATTAAAGTAGTATTTTGGGCTTGGTGGGTGTAATATCTGTAGTAGAATCTGGAATTTACAGGAATTTAATTCCCATTTCCTCATGCATAGAATAGAATAACTTTATTGTCAGTGTACATGAAATTAGATGCAATCCACCAGTGCAGGTATATAAATAAAAATACTGTTTAAAAAGGTAAAAAGATTCAGTTCAAAACACACACACATGCATCCCATTCTGTTATTGCACGGCTCCCTAAAAATGCACAGAATAAATTAAAAATATTGCACCTAAAAAAAAAAATTTTAAAAAAATTAGCAGCATTAAAGGTGACAATGGCTCTTGGGTAAAAACAGTTTTTTAGTCTGTTTGTTCTTGTCTTAATTGTCCTGTATCTTCTGCTCGAAGGCAGCAGTTCAAACAGAGAATGTACTGGGTGGGATGAGTCCTGTAAAATGTTTTTTTTTATTTTTTGAGGCTGCGGGAACTGTATAGTTCTTCCAGAGATGGGAGGCAGCCAATGATCTTCGGGGCTGTGGTGGTGACCTTCTGGAGCGCTTTTCTGTCTGTTACTGTGCAGCTGGAAAACCAAACACAGATACAGTACATTCAAATGCTATCTATAGAGCAGCAGTAGAAGGACACCAGCAGTTTCTCACTCAGTTTGTTTTTCTTCAAAGGTCTGAGGAAGTACTGCTGAGCCTTCTTTACCAGAGCAGTGATTCTGATTGTGGTCTGCACAGTCCTTCAGCTCCCGTCCAGTGATGCCATCAGGTCCAACAGCTATCCTTGGGTTCACAGGCCTCAGCTTGCCCCTGACCTCATGCTCCTCCACACTGAGGGTCCCCATCGGCAGCAGCAAGGTTTGTAGTTGGTAATGTGCTGGATCCCCTGCCACACCTGCCTCGTGTTGTTGCAGCTGAAGTTGTCCTCAATCGTTTTCCTGTAGTCCAACTCGGATGCCTCTCTTTGGGTTGGCTCTTGCAGCGCTGTATAGCTCCACGTGGCCAGACCTGAATGCTGTGTTTCTGCATGTTATGAATCTAACTAATTTAATGCCCAACGATAGAAGGCAACCGAGTATTCATTTATTGGGGACACTGCTAATTTACACTGGGTCACGTGCGCAGAAAAATTGGTCTAACAAAAGCTACGTAGAGCTACTGAAAAAACACCTGCTACATTCAAATGCTCAACCTCAAATTTACACATACTGAACTGTAAACTGTAACTCTCTATTTTGTACTTGGAACAGAAAACCTACTCACCAGTTCACGATGAAAGTGGTATTTCTTCACTGCAGCCAACCGTTTGCTTCAACAAGCTAGTTCAATCTAGTCTAGAAAGTGCTGGAAAAGAGAGGTGTGGCCAAAGTAAAACTTAATTGTAAAACTTTGTTAAATTTACAAGAATGAGTATTCCAGTTTACTGTCTCATACACTCATGCAGTTCAAGTAATGATACAAAACTCATTATTTTATGTAACATATACTCAAACCATTTGCACACAATAAACTTTCGGGTGTACAGTGTAGATGACCAGCCAAAGGGTTGTCATGTGCCAGACTGAGAATTTCATTGCAATATTTGTTTGGACATTTTTTGGACATTTCCACACTCCAATCATCCTGCGCAGAAGTGTGAGGTGGTGTCCACTTACGTAGCAGAAGGTCATTTTTTAGAAAGTAGGCAGAAGCCATGTCTGCAATCTCATCGTCTGAAACAACCAGTTCAAATAGAGAGGTGAGTGACTGATCATGCTTCTGCTCAGAAATTAAATGCTCCTGAGACATGTGCACGCCACTGAAACTCTCCAGTGTCTTCGGCAGCTCCGGTGGCTCCGGCACAGCACCGAGAGAGCTGTGCGCACCGGCTTCACTTAACACCATGGGAACAGAGGCTGTAGGTGGAGAACATGCAGTACTACTTAGACTCTACGTCAGAGTCCATCATAAAGCTACCCTCCAAGTCGTTACACTGTGTATTTGTAGCTCGTTTGCACAGCTCTAGTCTGGATTCTCAACAGCATGAGGAGGGACAGAGCTATTAGGAGGGAGGAGTTTTGTCTCAGCTAGAGCCGCATGCACTAGATGTTTAATATGTTGCTTTTTATCATTTGGAAATGTACACATCAAAATGATATGTGGTAGAACACAGATTTATTTTGTGCAGTACAGTGTTCAAATTACTCAGGTAAGCCAAAAAAACAATTTTTGAGGAATTGAGAAAGAAATCCGTAAATTGTTGAATGTCTTGTGAGTTTTTGAAGATTTTGGTGATGCAATTTGCAGAAGTGATTCAGTTAGGAGTTAAAAAGTGGTGATT
Source organism: Rhyacichthys aspro (assembly GCA_036850595.1). Taxonomy (NCBI): domain Eukaryota; kingdom Metazoa; phylum Chordata; class Actinopteri; order Gobiiformes; family Rhyacichthyidae; genus Rhyacichthys; species Rhyacichthys aspro. Next base: position 2,259,790 of record CM072162.1, read on the forward strand.
CACTTAGTACCATTGCAGTTCAACTGCTCTCACAATAGCTTGCTCCAAAATGAGGCTTTGTCTGGTGCTCGGGGAGTCTGGCTTCTTAAACTGATTAAAAAAAAAAATGCTAAAACCAGAATTAGACCAGGACTAAACCTTGGACTAAACCCTAAAGGGCCAGGTTACATCAGGTCTAAAATGTAGTCTGAACCAAGATTTGGACTTTTTCAGTCTTCAGGTGCACCATTTTAAAAGTATGGATAAATAAATGGATAATTGATGAGTGATGTAGATCATTAAACACATCACCTAGGTCAGAATTTGCTGAAATTTCTTTCCAGTATAGTCATCTTGTTTTTCGTGGATATATGTTTAGTTTTGTCCATTTGTGCAGTTTATTTTCACTATTCAAGTTTTACTGTGCAGTTAATATTGAAAGAGATAACTACAAGCTATTTCAAATTTGCCATTTTTGTATTAGCCTGCAATTAAAGTGGAATGTTACAACACAAAAGGAAGCGAAAAGTACTAGTACTACAAGGAACTGTGCAGTATTTGTTGTGGGGGTCCTCTCTTTTTTTCTCTCTTTTTGTTTTTAACTTTGGCTTCGCTAAAAAATAGCACACTTTAATGGTGGATATGTGATATGTGATAAAAAACTTATGTGGTACTCTCATAAATGTCTGCAGTGATGTTGCTTGTTCAATGCACAGTGCTTTCCTCCACACAAACAGTCAAGAAGCACTTTCTTTCGGAGTAAAATTTTGCCTTTTACTAAAGTGGCAATTCCAAATGCTCTTAACATGGCAACCATGAAATACACCTGGGTCATTTCTAAAGATTAAGGAAAAACTATTTAATTAAGGTATTTGAGCATTTGTCTTTTTTGTTGTTTTTCAGATGATCCTCTGATTATGGAGCTACCTGCATTTCCTGGTGAGGCAGGAAGTGATCTCAATATGTTGTGGGACCTGACAGGGACTTGAACCAAAGACCTTTTGAAGTGGTAAATTTTAACACAACTCTGCAGAACTGACCATCACCCAGAGGTCTCACAAAGGCTGTTATTCCTTCTATGTCCACTTAAGAGTTCAGTCTCCAGAAAGCAGGCTCAACTCACAATAACTGTAGAGAGGCCAAGTCACAATCCTTTAAGGAAACCATTAAAGAATGAGCTGTTCACTGGAACTGCTGCTCTGACCATGCAAGGTGTAGCAGAGGGTGGCTCCTGTTTTTGAGGATGCTCCACAACAGCCCCTACTGAGTCCAAGCTCCTGCCCACAACAGATCCCGACACATGTTCACATGCAGCTGCTCTGGATGCAGATAGTGCATGCCACACTTTTTTTTTTTACACACTTCTACTGATCTCAGGACCAGCCTTGCACTGGTTATCTCTCTGGATAATACCTAAATGTATTTAGTGTATTAAGACCTGGATGAATGTGTACCCTCACCGAGGCATGTTGGATGTGAAGAAGTTTAAACTGGATATTAACCCCTTACTGCCTGAAAGTATAAAAAATATATGTTTACTTGTGTTTTTGCTTTCTGCCACTACTGGGACTGATAGCACTGGGCTGGCGAATCAGAAAACCTGTGGCGCATCATAGTGTCCTCGTCCACTAAACAAACTGGACTCTGCTCATCATATCACTCTGGAACAATTCAACGTTCAATCACTGACAAATAAATCTGGACTAATCCACAACCGCATTCTCGACAAGGGGATTGACATCATGTGCCTCACAGAGACCTGGCAACAGCCGGAGGTCTACTCAGTCCTAAATGAGGCCTGCCCCCCTGGATACTCATACATAACATAACATAACATAAAGCCCACACAACTGGGCATACATGTTATCCACTCCACAACAATAATACTCATTTTTTGCCGCCCAAAACTACAACCAACATTCATCTCATATACACAACCTCTTCTCATCACTCTGCACATCTCCACACACATACCTATACTGGACTTCAACATTCATATGGACTCACACTCTTGCCGTCTTGATGCTGGGTTCAGACAGGTATTGGAATGTCTGAACCTCCATCAGCCCATAAATGTCCCCACACGCAACAGGGGGCACACACTGGACCTGGCCATCACTGACTCCGCCCAATTACAGACCTCCAACTTCATGATCTACATCCTGATCCTCAGTCACACACTCTCTACCTCCATCCCACAACTCACCTCCTGCATGGAGGAGAAAAAGGCCTAGATGACTCAAAACTTCCTGCAGCTTAACAGTTCCAAAACTGAAGCCATTTTGATCGGCACCCCTCACTCGCTTCACTCCTCCTCCATCACTTCCATTACAATCTCCGGCCACAGCATTCCCCTCTGCCCCTCCATTACCAGCCTGGTGGTCAAATTTGATCCCCAGCTCCCTTTTGACCACTTTGTAAACCTCATCTGCAAAAACTCTGTCTTCCACCTCCGCAATATTGACAATTTACGCCCCTCCCTCTGTCTTGCTGCTGCAGAGAAGCTTGTCCACGCCTTTGTCTCCTCCAGGCTGGACTATTATAACACACTCTTCATCAGGATTCCTGGCAGGAGGATCCTAAAGCTCCAGTATGTACAAAATAGCGCTGCTAGGATCCACATCCATCACTGTCTGCACGGTGACGGTGACACTTACTTCACTCCTCACACCATACTCCACCTCCAGAACCCAGTCAGGCCAAATGCACCGTCTGTGTGCCCCCAGGACAGCGCTAAAGACGATGGGTGACAGGGCCTTTGTGGCCGCTGCTCCCCATCTGTGGAATGCCCTGCCCGACCACCTGAGGGCACCACTGACGGTGGATGCTTTGAAAAAGGACTCAACTTTTTAGAAAAGTGTATTTTAGCTAGACTTCCTTTTTAGATTATTTTAATTTATGTGAGATTTGCTTCAAATGAAAAGTGCAATATAAATAAAATGTATTATTATTTATTAGCTAGAAGATGGAGGAGTGTGATGACCTCAATGATGAGGTCACCACAGAGGATCACTTCTGAGCCAATCAAAGGGACTCAGAAGGACGTTTTAGTGAACGTTAAAGTTAATGGATTCTCAGCAAAACCTCTTTGTTCCTTTAAACAACAATAAAACATTTTCGTGTCCAAGGCAGCACTGTACTTTTTTTTTTTTATCACCTCAACATGCTGTTTCAGAGGGTTTCAAAACATTGTTTCAATCTGATGTAACCAGTCAAAGTGAAACTTCTGCTTTTTACTCCTCTCTTTGGTATTTTTATCTTTGGTTTTTATCTTCCTCGTTCCTGATTGTCTGTTATATCTTCACCTGATGCTCGATTAGTCCTGGTTCAGTCCGTCAGAGGGCGTAGACCCAAAGCTTTTTGAAGTTGGTACCTGCCTTGGTGTGAAGCATGAATATTACTCCTCGTAAGTTCAACATTATTGCTACTTATTTATTTGTTAGATTCTTTTGAACAAGTTTTGGATGCACTTGAAAAAGTTTTGCCTGAATTGATTTGTTTGACATGTTTTAGTTAATTTGATGTGGCTCGACTGTTTCATTTTTTCATGGATGGAGAAATGAGAGTTTGAATAAAGGTTTAGAACTATCATTCAGCTGTTTAAATGAGTACAAATCTGGGTTAGTCCTGGTTCAGTGCCGTCTTAGTTTAGACTAGATTTTCACCTGGACCCTGTACTACCAAGCTAGTTGAACCTACCCCTGTTATGCCTCTACCCAGTTAGACAAAACCTAACAATCCTAACAACATCAGCTCATTGCATTAACCTTGGGTTTCTTTATGAAGCTGTGGGTACGTTCATGTGAAACATGCGGCGTCTGCACTAAATAACCAATCAGAGCAACATGTGGGAGAGAGTTAACGTGAGGAAAAACAGGAACTTACACTAAACTTGTGCAAAATGAAAAGCACTAGAGACTAAATGAAAGGCACATTTGCACAAAGCAAAGACAAACAACCAACAGAAGTGTGGAGTCTATGTTTTAAATAATGCCATAGAGTCTATATAATACTGACAATAAAGCCCATTTTGAGCACAATGCCATTCATGTGTTTAAACCTCTATGGTACAATATGTGATCATTATATTACTGTACATTTGTGCCTTGGTCAGCTGTTTGTGCACTCACTTCTCCTTTTTTCACTCAAGTGCTGTGTCTTTCCCTTCCTCTTCAACACCAGCAGCTTGTTTCTCATTGTGGATTATTCAGTTGGCTGTGTTTTTATTGTCCATCTGGAACTTAACCCGCTCTAGGGCAGTTTTGCTGTTCAAGTTTCCAAAGAGTAAGTTTGTGTGGAGAGCTACCTTAATAGAAAGTGAACCTGCTTCGTGATACTGAAAATCGAGGGTTAACCCTTAATTTACCTACTTACCTAATCCATCTTCATAATACAGGGCTCATGCCCTAATGAAGACTTGGTTCTGTCCTTGACTTGGTCCTGATTTAGCCCATGGGCCACTTAGACAAATGTCAATGTGAAACATGAGGATGACTCCTGTCTGTGAGTTCAACAGGAAACCTGATGAGAATTGGGGTTTTAGTTGGATTTGAAAAGCTTTTGGTTTGATTTAAACAGCTGCCTAAAGCCTAATGATTCTCTCTTCTTTCGGTCAGGTCCGTCCATGAGAGGGTTTTGGTTCATTTTCAAAAGCATTAAAATAAAGAACACCTCTGTATAGTCTGTTAAATGATTTCCTGTTGGTAATAAGAGAGACTTTGGTAACAGATAATGACCATGTTCCATCCAGTAAGTGGTTCTTTTCTAGTGAGGCCAAAGCTATGCTGTGTCTACAGGTTCTGTGAGAGTGGTGCCAGACTCACAGCAGCTCTTCAGCTCAGAGAGACTCTGTCTGTCATGTGATGGAGACGGATGGATGGTGAAGAGGACAAGGCTAGGCCAAACGAAAAAAGAGTCCTGCAGCCTCAGTCAGGACTTCGGTCAGGACTTCGGGAACCTTGAAAATTCTTCATGTGTCCTGTTCTCTACAAACTCCTTGGACACAGGGTCTTACTGGTGTGAGGATGGGTCTGGACGTAGGAGCCAAGAGGTGCCCATCACTGTCACAGGTAGCAGGTTTGAAAAGGATCTGAACAGGTTTTAGATTTTTTTGATATTATGAGAAGATTTTAGTTGAGTTCAGACATTAATTTTACTTTGTTTCTTTCCTTGGTTCAGATGGTCCCCTGATCCTGGAGAGCCCTGCACTTCCTGTTGAGGCAGGCTATAATGTCACCCTTCGCTGTAGAATCAAAACTGATTTGAGTTTGAATCCTGAAATTCACAGAAACGGATCCTTGATCAGCCAAAAAGGAGAGTTTACCATTTCCAACGTTCAAAAGTCTGATGAAGACATTTACTACTGCTACATTCCTACAGCTGCTGAGTCTCCAAAGAGCTGGCTCAGGGTCAAAGGTCAGGACATATATATATATATATATTCACTACTTTTTTTAAATGAATTCATCGCGCCTTCGATTTCTGCAGATGTTGTTTCTTCCTTTCATCACTGTGAACTCTGAAAGTTAATCCTATCAACCTGAGGCAGTAGCCTTTACCCCTCAGTTGAAATAAAGGGGTACACAATTCCCAAGCACACAGCGCGTTCACAGGCACAATGACTGCGGAAGAGATGCATACATTTAACAAATTTTGGCATTAATGAAGATTTTAAATTATGAGCCTTAATAAGCTTTCCTTGAATTTTGTATTCATACATGTACTTTACCTTGAAAGGTTTTGGAAAAAATAATACTAACGTTAGTTTACGTTAACGTTACGTTAACGTAAACTAACGTTAGTATTATAATGATAGGTCACAATAGTCCTGTATTTGCAGAACTTTTTCACTTTTTTTTTTCCTTTGTTGAAGTATAGTTTGTTTTTGAGGTTGTTGTATCATCATTCTTGTGTCGTATGTCTGTGACCAGGACCAGAGGAACCACCAGCTGATAATCTTCAAATTTATTTTTATTTTTTTTCAAAAAAATCTATTAGACATGCAATTTGACACGCTTCTTAAAAACAAAACAGCCCTGAAGGGACCATTTTTAGGAGCCACTGCATTCAGCAAATGTGCAGGGCCCTGGCAAACGCACTGGGGCTTCAGCGTTCCTGCGTGCAATTAACCGCTTTGTGTATATAAACATTGAGCCAAATTATGAAAAATTAAACAGCGTCTTTTTAAAACAGTACTATTTCTAAATGATGATGTACAATTGAAATTCATGTATTTTCAGAGGGAAATAAAGAGAAATGAAATGATATCAAACACACATCAAACAGTCATTTTTCAAACCTGTTTCAGTTCTACACCTCTCCGTGTGGGTTGCTTTTGTGCCAAGTCTCCAGAATGTGCATACGGCAGGATCAGAGCTGGCGTAGGTTTTCATACACTTTGACGTCTTCACATCTTTTTCTTAAGCAGAGCTGATAAACTTCAGTCTTTAGTCCCGCCATAGAAACAGCTCCTGGACCCTGTCAAAAGTTTTTGGGTAGTATGAACTCTATCCTTGTGTAAACAAATGGTCAAAACGCAAGAGAATCTCTTCATTCTGAGTGAAACACCTCTGAAATGGCAGTTGATTGAGGGGTTACTAGTGTCTTTTTGTCTCATTTCCACATTGCTCTGTTGATTGTTGGTTTATCTAACTTAAGACTGTACTCTTTCTCTTGCAGATCCCGCCTTCACTCCTCCTCCCTCTTCTTCGTCTCTGTTAACGTCCTGTGCTCCTTCTGCAGACTCCCGCCCTCCTCCTCCTCTGAGCTCCTCAGCTGCGCTCCCTGTGGCTGTGGCTCTGGGCTCTCTGGGTCTGGCTGTCCTGCTACTGGTGCTAGTCCTGGTTCTACTGCGACGCAGAAGACAAATGGGTGAGGAGCCTTTGCATGCACTAATATTTATTTCAGAAGGTCTTAGATAGGTGTGAGTGTATTTTTGTGAACAGGTTTATTGGCCTTATGGAATATGTTTTGATTGGATGATTTATATTCAGTGAACAGTATACAAAGATATGATAATTGAATAATAGGTGCTTTTTTTTTCTTAAAAATGACTCCACAGGAAATGGTCACACTGCTGACTCTGAGGAAGTGACATACGCAGATGTCACTGTGAGACAAGCAGTCAATCAAAAAGGTCTGCTCAGATAATCAGTGAAATCTCAAAATGAACAGTGTGCATTTGAAATAGCTTTAATTACTCCTGCACAGAACCAGGCCTTAACAGGACAGGTTTTGTTGATTTAAAGGCTTTTTGTGTTTGTTGCAGAGCGTTGTCGTGAGGCAGACACAGTTTATTCAGGAGTGAAGACACACGCTGCAGGTAATCTTTTACACTTTGTCATTTGTTGACCATCCATTTAGAACGTTTAACTGTTCTTGTGATCTCGAGTTAATTCCCTTTTGATTTATGGTGAGGAGCAGACTCAAACATGTCACATTTGTCACATGTCACAAAATAGATACTCAACACATATCAGATACACTAGTTATACAGAAGGGCTGCACGAAAAACTGGTAAAGGCCATTGGTATCTGCTTCATTTGTGGTAAATGCCACTGGCTCTAAACAGGTCTTGGAGTTTTAACATGCTCATTGACCAGGCAGCTCTGATGGTGTCAGCTGATGTTAGGAGGAAGGCACACATAGACATCTGCTAAGACAAGAAAAAAGCAAGACGCGTTAATCCAGGTAATATAAGAGCAAGTTCTTACAAATATGGGAAGACTAGCTACAGTATTTTTATTTTGTATGTATCTTTTATTGCTTGATCCTTATGGTATTTTGTTCATTATCTGTGAAGTCCATGTGGTCAGCATCACATAACATTGATACCAGCAGAAGCCATTCACCTGCATGACTAAACTGAAACTACTTCCAGCCTCTCACTGGGTGAAAAACTCCCTCTCGCTCCCTCTCAGGGATAAAAACTCATGTTACACACCAGTCTGCTTTAGAATTGACAAAATCATAGGTCCAGATGCCTTCTTATCAACCTTTTAGTATAATGACAACCTGGATGACTGAGAACCTACACAGACGTCTTATCACATAAGATAGAGATATAAGAAATGATCCAGATATCTTGAGAAAAGTCTAGGATATTAGTTAGCCTACTTTTATTAAATGGGGATGGAACAATAGATGAATAAAGACTGCTCAGTGTGTCAATTGCAAACAAAATAATGTTTTCTTAATGTGATTCAGGTAAACCTCTGAATCTGCTGTAAACAATGACCAGACTAACCAGTGATGGATCTTTGTGTCTCGACAGGACCCTGACCCAAGAAGAAACCCAGTCACTTCAGAGTTTGTTCTAAAACAAAAGACAAACCAGGACCTTGTGGACTCTTGTGGATTAGAATGACTGTATGATGTGAACACTTTGTCAAAGCTTTAAAAAACAAAAAAACAAAAAAAAACATTCATCCATCCATCTATTTTCTGACGTCTGTGTATTCTGAGGCATGAGGGTTTATTGAGTATTTTCACAGGGAGACATGAGGAGGAAGCGCTTGTGTCTGTGTGCTGTGCAGTTAGTGGCGAGTGAACTGAGATTGATTATATGTCAGACCTGTATCAGTGTATTAAAATAACATGTTAGCCTTTTGTGCTTTCGTGGCTCCAGATTTTCACATTTGAATCTTTCGGTTTAGTCAGTCATTGCAGACAAAACTGGATAAGAAGGCTCTGAGATGGCAGTGATCTCTGAGCCTTCTTATCCAGTTTTGTCTGTTAACACATAGCTGGAGCGTGTGTACGTACACTGCATTAGCCTTGTGTTGGAGGTCACTCCATTATTTCACTGCTACATAATTGAATGCCACAGGCAGCATGGGAAACCTAAGAGCAGCCATGTCTGCAAACACAAATCTGATGAATTTTACAGGAGTCGGCAGTGCTGGCCGTGTTCGACAGCGTTCACAGAGTTGTGCGTGGCTGCTGAGGGAAATGCTGGCCTACTTGTGTTGTTAATTCACCCCCCCCTTCTCATCTCACTGTCAGACGGCTTCTCATTTCCTCACCACTTCCCTCTTTTTCAACCTTCCCAGAGCTCTTCTCTTTTGTAGTTTTTCATGATTGTTAAGACACATTTCCTGAAACTTAAAACACATTGCTCTACACACAATTTCTAAAATTGAAACTAAATGAACAAAACCTCTGACTCTTCGGTCAAAAGCTCACTGTTGTCATGTTAAAAAATACTAAACACACACTAAACTGTGAATTATTTTTAAGGTTTTGACAAAATAGTGACCAGTTTGATAAATGGGTTTAAGCTGTTTAAAGGGTCAGAGAATGGCATTTAGTGTTTTATCAATTGTGAAAAACTGTAAAACAAAGCTTCTGCATCACCTGGTTTTAAAAATAGAAAAAGCAACTTATTTTTACAGAAAGTTAAGAATTCAGTGACAGTGAGAATAATATGGATGCTTCAAAGATTTACAAGCTTTCCGCGTTTTAGAGGCTTTTTATTCATGCCACACATTTATTTTTTGCTTATTTTTATTTCAACTTTCAAAACTGTGAAACAATTTCTCTAACACAAACAAGAAACAGCAGGACGCTCACTTTCCTTGAGTTTATTTAGCATTCTGTATCCTACACAGCCGTGACAGTAAATGTAGGACAGTTCTTGAGAATCTAACTGGTGAATGCAGCCCGTTCAATGCACATTTTACCATCTTCGCTCATCTCCCACACCGTACAGACTGGCCAGAGATAAGCCCTGCCCTGCGTCTTATTAGCAGCAGTGGCTAACAGCCTTCTCTCAGTGGTGAATTGAAATGTCAGGGCAGCCAATTATGTTGTCAGCACACACAGTGACGAGACTGCAGCGCTGTGATCATTTCAGTCTGAGCACACACACACACACACAGGCCCTGAGCCCCATAAATAAGGCTCAGTGGCTCATTGGCCTGTCTCACCAAATAAGGAGCCCCCATTTCCTCACAATGGCACCCACTCCCCCCACACATTAGATGCACAAGTATCACTGAGCATTACGTCTGAGGAGAGGGGGCTGGCACAGACTCATTCTCAATTACAAAAAGATATGTTTTTGATGACTTTTCACAGGTTTCGTAAAGTTGTGGTTGTGTGGTAAGGCAACTCTCACATTTCAAACCTGCAGGTAATTCAGTGACTATTAATAATTATCAAGCTTGTTCCCAGGCATTTGTCTTTTGTCTTTTGACTTTGCTTCAGCTCCTAGGGATGTCCTGGGCAGCTCCTCTCTGATGTACACCTCAAGATTAAAGCAAAAAACCTTGACCTTGCAGTGTTGCAGTGCATAACACAGAATGAAGTCAGAGTACAGAGATAAAAGGCAGAATTATTACTTAATATATTGTATAGAACATATTAGTTAACATCAGTGCAAACTAAAGGTATGTTTGCAACCTTCAGCCCACTGTCCATGTGGGGATGGACTGCTCAGAAGAATTTGATTTTATTTAATGAAAAATCCGCCATTTGCATTAATAAAGCACGTTTTTGATCAGACAGAATGTGCGTGTTTTGCAGCTGGTGAAGGAATATTTGTAATTAATGGTAATTGTTCTGGGAACCACCTTGATAAGAGGAAAAAAATAAAGGCATAATCGTTTGTTTTCAGAGCGTGAGTTCATAAGGCAGTCAGGGGATCTATGATGAAGTGAAACAAACCATACTTAAGCATAAACTATGAAGAATGGTGATGTTTAATGAGCAAAAATAAATAAGTAGATGCCATTTGAATGTGCAAAATGAATCAAAAATACATAATGGAAGGATATTCACCTTTGTGGAGTAGAATATGATTTTTATAGGAATAAACCAAAAAATGAAATCTTACTGGTTGAACCAAAGCCTGAGGTCATGAACCAACAAGAACGGCGGGGTCCAAGTGGGTCAAGACTCGGTGATTCAGCTGACGACAGATCTCGGAGCGCATTGTCCCCAAACTGTAGTTGATAGTTGTGGTCCTCAATAGGTCTACTTGGAAAGTCCGCTCTGTGTTCTCCACCTGCAAGCTGAGTTCGATCTGCTGCTTGCCATGTCAAAGGTCAGGAAATGAGTGCCTTTGTGGCCACAGTGGAGTTGCACTTAACAGCATAAAGAAAAGTTACATCTCAGAGAAAAATGAAAACGTTGAGAGCTCTTTGTAGGCTTTTGTGTGTAAAAGAGCCTGTATGTTGTAGCCAATCATTTCTGTAGCAGCAGTTAAACAGAACTTGATTAGAACGCGTCTTTTTTGACAGGCAAAAGTAAGGTACACTGAAGAAAAATGGTCTCATTTTTAAAACAATGAATTAATTATAAATGAACCCATAGGCATTGCCCAGCAAAATGGAAGACGTAAGAGAGACTGCTCTGTGGAGCCAGATTATCCACTGCTTTCTACAACAGTACTTAGGGGGTGCCTGAATTATGGCAGGAGAACCGGGTCTCTTTGTCTCAGCCAAGATGGAAGAAGAAGTGATATAGACAATTTGAAGATTTCCTATCCCACTTTCAAACATTTAATGTAAGGGTTCCAGGGCTCGTCATGTTTTGTGACTGAAATTGTATATTCACTACTGCTTTACTCTTCAATGGAGATTGAGCATACTTAGTCTTTACTAATGGCCTGTTCTAGTGAAGAGAAGCAAATGGATATTCACTGCATACCCCAGAAAATACCTTCTTCCCTGGTGCTGAAATTAACTTCAAAGACTAAAGGGACTTAAAAAAGAAAGCACAGTAAGACAATTCAGGTAGGTGCATGCACATTTGCACACTTTCTAAGATCACAACTAGTCATATTTTGATGCATTTTTGAAAGGTCTGGGTCAAACAGCTTGTGGGCTTCCAATCAGGCAATGCCAAAAGGTCAGATACTACACTGGAGAAGCTGGATTTACTGAGGTGGGCTTTGGAAACAGGGTCTGTGAAGGCACCACTGCAGCAGGTGAAACCAGGAGTAAAGCCAAAACCTCATTCTCACATGTATTCATTTCTTGTCTCTCTTATTGACCACTTTGAATGTTTAGCTGGTTATAAAAGTGTCAGATTTGTATTGTGTTAGCCTCCCTTCACTGGCATCCAATAGACAATAAGTTCAAAATCCTTCTTCTTACTCATAAGGCCCTCAGTGAAAAGGCCTCGTCCTATCACAGAGAACTCATAGTGCTGCATAGTCCTTAAAGAGCTCTTCGTGCTCAAAAAGCAGAGTTACTAGTCGTTTCTAAAGTTTCCATGAGTATAATGGGAGGTAGAGCCTTTAATTACCAAGCTCCTGTTTTATGGAATCAGCTCCAAGCTCTGGTTAAAGAGGCAGACACAGTGTCTACATTTAAGGTTAGAATTAATTTGTTTTCCTTTCTGCTTAGTTCATCGCTATTCAATTCCATTTCAAATTTATTTATATATCCCAGTATAACACCACAATTGTCTGTAAATGTGCAAACAGGATGAACAAGACAACATCCCCACTCTGCTCTGGGGGAGTGGATACTGTTGCAGATGTCCAGCCCTCTGTTAGACGTCCCAAGGATGACTGGACATTAGTTTACACCATCTGTGCTCCTGTCCTGAGCCATGGACCTCCCTGACCTGATGGACTATTTGTCTTACTGTCCTGCACTGTACTGGAAGTGGGTCCTCCTTCTGTGGTTCTCTCTGAGGTTTCATTATTTCCCCATGGTTGTTTTCCCTTACTCTGACAGAGGCCAGGCGGTGTTGTCTTGTACAGTCCATTTGACTATTTACTGCTAATTTGTCTCTGTAAAAACTGTTGAAACAAAAATATATAAATAAAATTAAATATATAGATATGTAAAATATAAAATAAAATGAAAAACAAAATTGAATTAAACATTCTTTACATGGTGTCCAGGTCTTCAAATACAACTTTGTGTTTGTTTAAAGGTCTCTTCTCGACACTGAACTGTTTCTCAGTACTTCTAGTGCTCATTACCGACTGCACTGACTTACACACTCATACATAATGCTATTCACTATGTGACTGGGGTCAGAAATCACCAACAAACTCTGTGAGATGACAAGAAAAGTCTGTTTGGTACCCACAATGCACTGGAGTGAAGAAAGCTATTTTACATTCCCAGGGACTTTTGAGAGTGTTACAGTTTTATCACAGAGATGCGGGACGTGTAATGTACATATGCAATTATAATTATCTAAATGCCTGCACAGAGTGAAAATGTGTGTGTGTGTGTGTGTGTGTGTGTGTGTGTGTGTGTGTGTGTGTGTGTGTGTGTGTGTGTGTGTGTGTGTGTGTGTTTATCGGAGCATGGTAAATAGCACACATTATCTCCCTGTGAGTTCAGAGTTGGTCTCAAATTGACTTTGGCCAAATGTGGGTCAAGTGAAAGTGCTGATGTGTGTGAGTGAGTTTACAGGTGTCTCCTGCAGCAGATGTGAGGGGTACAGTGGGCTGTAAAGAGTGGGAGAAGGAACTCCTGTAGCCAGCTGTACTTCAGGTCACCAGTTCATCTACATCTACCTCCACAAACAGCATTTAACTTTTTTCTGCTTTTTCAAGAGTTCTTTTCAGCCAGCCTAATGTTTTTTTGTTTGTTTGTTTTTTTATTAGAGACTGAAGCCACAAGGTCTTAAGACTCTCAAATCACACACTCTACATATCAGAGTTTCATAAAGGAAGGATTTCCAAAATGAAAGTTAACATTAGGGCTGCGACAACTATCCAAATGAATCAATTATAATAAAATAGTTCAAACAATTTAAGCGATTGATCATGTGTTTCCACTCTGGGATGCAGCGCTTTAGTGCATTTACTGGACCTGGATGTATTAGTGTACATGTGTCTATTAGATTTGTCTGTGAATCAGCTCAGTAAGAGAAGACCTTCTTGAGTCGACAGTCAAGTGATGGCTGACCCTGTGTTTTGATCTGTGCATAGAACAATATGCAGCTTAACAATAGTTTATAGAAGTAAAGAAGGTCCGTTGACTCACATTAAGTTGCATTTGAATGAATTCTCATGTGGCTAGGGTCAACCTTTAGCTGTTATAGTTCGATTGAAAGATGAAAATCCAAGAAAACAAGTGTTACAATAGATAAATCTCATAAATAATTTTCATGAGAGCTAATGACATAAAACGAGTTCCTTCACTGAAACATAATAGTGTCATGTTTCATTTCCTGATTAAATTGAGAGGCTTATTTGCTCTATTTGTGACAACTTTTGTTTTTTGCCCTGCAGCAGTTTTCAACAAAAATGAAAAAGCATAATATATTTAAATAGTTAAATGTGTTGCAATGCATTTCTAAGTCATTCTCTCACAGTACGAAAAAACAAGTGACTACATCAAGCAGCTGCTCTGACTGTGGCCCTGAACCATGGCTGAAAGAAAAAGAAAAAAAAAAACACATTTCAAAATCATTTTACAGTAACAAAAAAATAATAAAGTCTTTTTGCTATGTGATTAATCAGTAAATTGAACGATGAACGATGAACGGAACAATTATTAGATTATCAAAATGAACCTTAGTTGCTGCTTAAACATTATACAACATTCAGAGCTTGGAGAGATATTGTATTGTTTATAGAGTGCTAGATTTCTTTAAAGACAGATGTACAGTGAAGGTTTGGGAAAGAGTAATAGAAGTTAGGCTAAGGTTAGGTAAGGTTAAGTTTTATGCCAAGAAAGAGTACTACAGATGCAGTGTTTACTTTAAGAATGTCTATGAGAGAAGTAAACAGAAGGTCAGAAGGTGCTGCATTGTGTCTTTGTAGATCTAGACAAAGCGTATGACAGGCCTCAAGAGGAGCTGTGGTGAGGTGGGCTGTAGGTGTGACAGAGAAGTTCACACTGAAGGTGGAACTGAATCAAGAATTGACTCTGAGCGCCTTCTTGTTTGCTGTGGTGATGGACAGGCTGACAGATGAGATCAGACAGGAATCCCCATGGACTGTGATGTTTGCTGATGACATTGTGATCTGTAGTGAGAGCAGGGAGCAGGTGGAGGAAGGTCTAGAGAGGTTGAGGTTTGCTCTGAAGAGAAGAGAAGAATTCCAGGTAGCAGAGCTGAAGATGTTGAGGTTCTCTTTAGGAGTGATGAGGATGGATAGGATCAGGAATGAGTACATCAGAGGGACAGCACATGCGAGAGGTTTAGGAAATAAAGTTCGAGAGGTGAGGTTAAGATGGTTTGGACGTGTTCAGAGGAGTGACAGTGAGGTTAGAGCTGCCAGGCATGAGGATGAGAGAACATCAAAGAGCAGGGTTTATGGATGTAGTGAAGGAGACATGAAGGTAATTGGTTTGAGAGAAGAGAATACAGGGGATAGGGACCAATCAAACCGGAAAAGCCCAAATGGACACTTGAAAATTCTCATTCTCACCTCACTTCCTTTTCTCTCGCCTTTTTTTCAAAACACTTGCAGTGCATTGTGGGTAGGGAAAGGCCATGAAGGATACACAGATGCATCCTTGGTATTTTAGCCAAACGGAGGACTCGGTCCTTGGGAGGAGGTGGGGTTTGGAACCAAATGGAACACACCTTCAACCTTCAGCATTTGACTTTTATTACACATAGCACATTCTTGGTTAAACACATCCTACGTCTAAACTGAGCATGCCCTGTCCACAATATACCTCCCATAGTCGTTTAAAGAAATAAAGTTGGATTATAGCTGAATAGTATGAGCAGGTTTTGCTTGAAAGCTAAGAGAAGAAAACTGTTTTTGGTGTGTAGGACAATAAACTTTCAATTTGTCTCCCGAAAAACACTGACCTCTGCAGTCCTTTGTCTGACTTTTTCTGTCTTAACTTGTCCATTTAAACTACAGGTCTATGAAGCATTGAGTAAAAGGATGTGTTAAACTGTCACCGAAGCAACAGGCCGCAGTCTAATGGCCGTCTGTAAATGTCCGGCTGATGCGTGTGCACTCAAAGGCACTTCTCTCTGCTGTGAGTGCTGCCGATGCATCCTCACTGATACCCACCTGTTAGTCCGCTCTCTGATCAAATATAGATGCTCCTTGCCACTCTTACCGCTCCAGTAGTGTCCCTCATGCCTCTTTATGGACGTCCTTGGGGGTTCTGAGTTAACAGCCCATATTCACTTGTTTTCCTGTTATCCTTTTGATTAAATATGAATGCACTCCTATCTGTCCCCTTCTTTTGAACACTTGTTTTAGCTCTGTGTTGCTGTCATAAAATATGAATGTATGTCCCCTCTTTCTCTCTCTTCTTGCACTTAAGAGATGAAGAGACATATGCGAATATTACTTAATGTAACTGTTGGGTTTAAACAGTGTATTTTCGAAATGACCACTATTAAGAATTGCCAAATGTAGCTGTGTACCCGCTGCTACTTTTATTTGTTCGTTATAAACCTAACACTCACAGATGGAACTATGCAACAGACAAAGAATAACTAGTCAAGCTTTTGTTTGAAATCGTGTCATCTCAAGTTAAGACACTTCCTTTGTCAGAAAGCAGGAGAAAATACAAAACAAGCTCAGAGTGACTAGAGACTCAAAGCATTGATGATGTGGTCAACTCAATTTCTTAAAAAAGCAAGTACTTTCACTTACTTGGAGTCATAAGTCATGGAACACTCTACCTACAGAATTAATAAGACGCACAAACTTTAAACTCACAACAAACTTGTCCACATTAATGAACTGATGTGGGAGTGGGTGTATGTGAGTGTGTGAATGGCAAAAAGAGGGGAGTGGGGACTGATAAATGGGAAGGAGGTTTAGAGTTTTTGATCGCTTGAATGTTTTATTGTTGATATCTTGTGTTTGTTTAGTGCATCATGTAACTGTTGTCGTGTGTCCTATGTTCCTGTTTAATTTGTGCTCTGTCCTTGTTTAAATCATTCATTCATTCATTCATTCATGAACATTTTAAAGAGATGCAGTAACTTTATATATGTCCTATACAGTATGTGTTTTTACGCAGCATAATCACTGGCCAATTAATAAAGTCTCAATTCAAAAAGTATTAGAGAAAACAACACCAAATTCTTCACAGCCCTTACGTCTACAACAGAACATCTAATTAAATATTATCCCTAAAAAACACTGACTAGAATAAACCTAAAAAAAATCTGAATAAACTCCAGACTTAGTCTAAACTCATGACTAAGTTCACCGCTCAACTGGCCAAAGTCGTTTCTCACTTTCACCTCGATACATAAGCGCCTTTCCTTAACAGCATTGTGGGTCCATGGTAGAGATTAGATTAATAAATAATACACAGGAGCCCTGACAGAATAATCCATTTAGACATGTTTTATGTGAGCAAATGGACACATGAGTGGGTTAAGAAAGGATCTTCAGTCCAAAAATGTGCGGTAAAAGCTCCTCTTTGGCTGAAAAGGAACATCAGCAGCATCAGCAGTTTATTCTGAGTGGCATCTCCAAACCTTTCAGCGCTGTTTGTCATTTGTTTGTAAAAGAATGACAAAGATGGTGTAAGCGTCTATGTTTTATTGAGCACAGAGCAGTGCTTGTGCCATAATGGAACATGGTGAAAGAGTTTGAGCTCTCAATGTGCTATATGTAGATCTATGTCCCTTAGACAAACATGGCACAGAGGACAGGAAGAACGACCAATCACAAAGACATTCTCAAACAAGTGAAGTACTCAAGTCAAGTATAAGCACTAAACATGCTTCAGCGCTTTCTGCTGTGATCAGCACAACAATCTGTTCCATTAGGAAGAGTCAGAGTTTAGTACCAGAGCTGAAACTTTTTATTTGGTTGTCCAAGAGTTTCTCCGAACAAAACAAAGTGTAAACAGGCCAGTCTGTCCTCTCTGGACTCCTGTCTGCTGAGTCACTGTAATATTTACACTAGTACCAACTATTTATATAGACTTCAGAATGTGGTATGAGAATGAATTGAAGATGGCGAATGTCACAGTGCTTTAATGACAACATACAGAGCTGCTGTCAGCGATAGACTGAAAAATGGTCTTTAATCGTGTCTGAGCACAAACAGCACTCATCAATTTCCTCTACAACGCTGACAAAAAAGTGAATTTGCAGAGTCTGCACTGATAACGCGCTGTATGAGGCACTGGTGATTTCAGTGGAGCTCAATCTGCTGTCCTGGGTTCAGCTTTTCTGTGTGCCACACTAAACTGAGCTAAAATGAGCAATAAAACAATTTTCACTAACCTTGGCTAACAGCCTCCTCTCATCCACCTCCTCGATGGAGTCCAGGGGCAGACCAGGACAGAGCTGGCCCTGCTGACCAGCTTGTTCAGTCTCATCCTAAACAAGCCTAGCTCAGTACCTAACTTTTTAGGTATTGGCATAAACTAATGCTTAGTGCATTTTTCCCCTTGAGCCTGTTGTCATCAGAGTAGGACTAGCAAATGTTTAATATATATTTTAGCTTCAATTAAAAAAATAAAATTGATGACTTTGTATTTGAAATGTTCACATATTTTGAAGGAGTAGTAAATAAGTTTATCCTCTTCCAGGTTGACTCTGGCTGTGAATGAACTCTAGCTGCTTCCTAACCTCAAAATGAAGTTAATTACCTTCTGTTAAACTGAAGATTCAGTGGGTTAATTGACAGTTGACAAGTTGCACAATTATTCATGGTTAATTACAGCCAGATTTGGGATTAATTAGTTATTTTTTGTTTTATTGATTCACATCCCTAGAAATAATATATATCCTTTCATTTAAAATGTTCCCAGTGAGGAAAGTTAACTTGGCAGACCTTGCTCAAATCCTTACTTTTTACTCCCATTTTTTTCTGCTTCTAACACATAAACGTTGAGGACAAAATGTTCACCTGCTGCCTAATAAATCCCACTCAGTAATAGGTGCCATGATGAAGAGATAATCAGTGTTATTGACTTTACCTGTCAGTGGTCACAATGCTATGCCTGATCGGTGTAAGTTTTGATTAAGTGTAAATTCATGTTGAAACTGTGGCCTATAATTTGCATGTTATGTGAAATATGTGAAATAACTAAAATATCTAACACAAGTTAACCTCCATCCAAAAGCTTCTTTAAACCACCAGTCATCTCCCAAAAGTTATAATAGAGCAGTCATTTATGTTTCTCTGTCTTACAATGTAATACTGATGTGTAACATAATAGACTAATTTCCACAATGATTATATCGTCTAAAGTTTTACAGTTGCTGTCTTAATTAACAAAACACTGATGGAATAGACCAGTTCTGAATGACAAGTATTTCCATTTGCCTCTGATATCATTTCTATACAACTAACCTAGCAGCAATCAAGCTTTTCTTGTGTGGAAGGAATGTACTGTATGTCCATACTATTCATATTTAATTAAAGCCTGTTGAACAGATAATTTCCGCCAAATTAGATCAGCAGTTGTGTTTAATCAGTGTCATTTCTGCCATGTCAATGTTCTTTTAGCTTGTTTGGAAGAACAGATCCACATTCACTAAAAACACCACCAGAACTGAGCACATTCTAAGCAACGAGAATTTGCCTAATGTGAGTGTGTCAGTGCTGCGTAAAGAGCCCAAATTAAACACTTATCACTCAAATGATTAACAAATGTATTACTTTAGCTGAATTAAGTGTTTGCTGTGTGTAAGAAGAACCAGTGTGGGCCATTCTCACTCATGCCTTCACTTTAATCTTATTGATTAGGGCTAAATCCATTGCACAGTTAACTCTCATGCTGATGGACTCTGCCAGTTCACACTAAATTAATCCCACTACTGGCCCCAGCTCATCTATTTGCAAAGAGAAACCACTAGTCCTCTTCTTTGAGATTTTTCTACTGCAACCTCAAAACTTCAGCAATCTGAAGAAAACAACATCAACACATTCGATGTCAAAATAGAAGCTGATTCATTAACACGACCCTTGGGGTTCAGTGAACTCACGGGGTACGCAACAGTCAAATTGTCACACAATTGTTGCATCAGGTTGCTTTACTATAATTAGAATTAACTAATATATCTGAAAATGAAAGTGGTTAAAATGTTTGTTATTCCTTAAGGCTTTTTAAATTTTACAAAGCTCTTTCCTACATCATGACCAACATCAGAAAATTTCCAAGATGTATGCTTGATTCAGTGAACAAGGTTATCCTGAGAACTGTTGTAACCTGTTGGCACCAGACTGGACAGGAAGTGCCTTTCATATTGAATCAGAAATTAAACTCCAGTTTGGCGCTGGGATGACACCACTATTATATATATATAAATATTTTGCACATAACTAATGTGCACAAACGCTTCATTGGGTCCAACCAAATCCAACAATGTTTGTGAAAGTTACAGGAGAGTTTATTTTCCCTGAAATGGCTTCCTCGTTAGGGGCTTGTCACAGCCACACCCATTAAAAAAAAACTAAACTGTCTGATAATTTTTGTTGGCTCATGTGTGTAGATGATTCTGACCAAATTTGGAGCCTTTTGGATGAAAATCCTAGGAGAAATAAGATTTTGAATGAGGGGTGAGGTTGCATGTTCCAAAATGGCGGACTTCCTGTTTGGTTTGGGATGGGGCCGTAATATAATTTTTTGTTTACAGCCTATGTATCTACAAAGTTACATTTGCCTATGTTGGAAAAAATGCACTTTCACTTTCCATTGGCCCAATGTATTTTGATTTTCCAGGTGTCGCCACTGAGTCATTTTTTCATATTTTGGGCCAAGTTCCCTGACTTGTGCATGTTCAGGGGACGAAATTTGCACTCAAAGAGCAGAAAAAGAATACGTAATAATAATAATAACGGAAGCATACAGTTATAATAGGCCCTTCCGGCCTACCGCCGGCTCGGGCCTAATAATAATAATAATGGAAAAGACCTTAAGCTATAAAGGATAAAAGGTATCTCTGTAGCTTATGTACTGTTTCAGAAAATGAGCCCTTGCCTTCACACTTCTCCTGTGTCACCTCTGGAGGAAAACTAGCACTTAAAGCAGTCGCTGGAGAAAAACACTGAGACACTGTAGAGCGCCTCAGAAACAGGGCTGTAGTGAAGCTGTTTTATTTGACCATCTGCTGTTCCTGACATGTTTACTGGGCTTATAATGGGTCGCTCTGTCATCCCCAAGGCACACTGTCTCTGAACTGTGTCTTTGTCACATAACTGTAAGTCTCGTTCTGATATTTCTCTGTCTCCTTCATAATGTGCACATTACACGTTGTTTTGCTTCTTTATTCAGCCACACTACACAACATTTTGAGTTTTTCTACTTTTTTTTTTCATCAGCTGAAACATATGTGGCCACCATTGATGTTTTCGCCCTGTCCTTCAGAACCGCCAATGCACATCCCATGCTGTTTTGATTATGATGTTATCTACTGACTAGGTTCCCAGAATAACATGTTTTCCATTATAGTTGTCCACTGAAACTACTCTGGATGCTGAATCTGAGCTGGTAGCACAAATATCTGCTACACTGTCTTCATTTCCAGTTGCTGAGTTGATGCCTGCCCTGAGCTGTCAGCTTTATGCACACAAATTCAAAATGATTGGCCTCCCACAATCAAAGCACTGAATGACACACTTGTACCTAATTACAAAATCAGGAATGAACTTTCAGCTAAAGACATTTACATCCTACGTGCCTCTAGGCTGGTTGCACCACTCTCATTACGTCAAACCATGATCACACTTGCTCATGAGAGTCATTAAGGAATTATTCGCACTTATCAGTGACTGAGAGACCTTTACTGGTGGCCTAGAATGTATACACAGGTACATGCATCACTATGTACAACAAATAATTCTAGTCTTAAGTTGGTACACATATAGATTTGCATAGGCATGTGTATTGCGAGTGGGCATGGATGGGGAAGTAATCACTTGTCTTTGTCAACTCAAGCTTTGGGAGAAAGCAACCTCCAGACCCAGTCACTTTAATGTGTTTTCTTGTTAAAAATATCACAAAAATATCACATCTAAATTCCATTGTTTACAGCAGGAGTCTCAGACTCAAGGCCTGTGGGCCCAATCCGGCCAGCAGAGCAATTATTTCTGGCCCCATAACTTAAGAAAATAACTGCGCAATAATACTGACAGAAATGTGAGATGAAATTTAGAACAAGAACAAAAACCTGGACAAAACAGAAGCTACAGACTGTGACAGAGTTAAAATAGAGTCTAAAGTCACAGCGGAGTCTGTGTCTCTGTCAGTCACTAATGTTTGAGTGAATCTGCAGTGAGGTTCGCTCTATTGTGACAGAGGATGAAAGTAGCTTCTTAAATGCTGTACATGTCCTGTTGATCTTGTAGTAAAGTGTCAACTGAGTCTTAGTGATAGTAAATATCTGTCCAGAGAAGTCTGACTGAATATGACTGTGGTTTCAGAAAAAAACATTTGCCGTTCCACTTGTGTTGCTTTTTCTCTTCATTGCCACTCTCATCGCTCGCTCAATTACACACACTGAAACTGTTTTAAAGTAACTACACACTGTGTTTGAGTTTGAAACCTCTGGTTTAAAATATATGAACAGGAAAAATAATTTCTAAATACTAGAAGACAGTTGCTGGTTTATACTCACCCCTGCCTCCAAAGCCTTTGTTTTAGTGCTATTTTCTCTCTGTCTCTCCTATCTAATGTTTTGGTGTAAACCCAGGGTCAGTGTGTGACTTGTAGGATAAAAATATACAGTAACTGAATACATATAGATCTTGTCTTGTTTGTTAACAGAACATCATGTGTTGAATTTGAGAAAAATGCTGGTGCATGGTGAGGTGTTGTGAGTCATGTTTGGCTGAGATGGCTGTTTACAGAATGCTCAAAGCACAGCAGGAGCTCTGTGAATGTTCAAGTAGGGCATTCATCAAAACAGTGCAATCAGAGCTCTCTAATCAGAGGACCCCCACGGACACCAGAGTGTGTGTTTGTGTCCAATCAACCTGAGATACCCCTGCAGCCTGTCAGTGGAGCATCAGTCAGAGCACAAACATGCCTATCATACCAACTGGTTCCACATGGAGCAGGGGTCCCCAACTTTTTTTTTTTTTTTTTTACCACAAACCATTTTTGTGTGTATCATTTTATTTGGGGTTATCTATACCATGTTACATATTTCACATGCGCATAACATGCAACTTTATGTCCTGTCTACTTGTTTTAGTGGCTGCTTTGGCAGAAAATGCCACTTCACAAAGAGAAGATGTTGGACATAGGAGCAGGGTTTTCAGTGCTGTTGTAGTGATCTCAGGACATGATGGTTCATAGCCTCAGTGTATAGCTGGTACATATTACACAGAGTGGGCTTGGTGCTTGTGTATCGCCTGTTGCGATGTGCTCATAATTTATATAAGACTTATGGTATTTCCTTTAAATGCAGCTTTCTTTCTGTTGGTAGTTTTGTCCTCAGCTTTCTTATTATTGGCCCTGCCCCTCTTATCAAAGAAGCTCTCCAGCAATAATTGTTTCTTGCTCATTTTAGATGTAGTGTATAGCACACAGAAAAGCTGCGAGTGAATGAGTCGTGCTGGAAAGAGACTCTGACAATACCAGTCCGCAGTCAGAGGGTTGAGGCCTCACATCTTAGCTACCAGAAGAATCATAATAAAATGAATTATGTATACAATGGTAACTATTCATTTCAATAAGATGTAATGATTATCCTCAACTCCTTAATAGGTCATGTGACAAATACAGGGTCTTTATTTATATAATATAAATTAAAATACCAGATGGATTGGGTCAGTATTTGACATCTGCAGATACTCAAAGCATCTGGATCTAGATCTGTTCTAAAAAAAGCTGTATCAGAGCATCCCTATTTGTCTTCTATCAGGACAAAGTTACTGATGTCCATAGGCAAACAAATTGACATTATCATTTCTAACAACAATACATCAGATGTATGTCACTGTGTTTTATGGAAATCACTGAAGTCATATTTAAGATGACAACTTATTTCCCATGTTCATTATAAAAGACAAAAAGTATCTGGCCTCCCTCAAAAATATCACAGATAAGATCTCAGATCCATCCCATTGTCCCCTTTGACAGTTTGTACAAGCAGAGACTTCTACAGAGTTCAATATTCACTCCATTGTTCAAGCTGAAGAGATCCTATATATACTATGAGTTTGGGGACAAACCGAGTCGACTTTTGGAACATTAGCTCCATATTCATGGCATCTGAAGTCATCCATAAAATTCAGGTTGGTGACACACTTACTTGTGATCCTAGGGATATAAATAATGGCTTCATTTTATAAATCACTGTACTCTTCTGAAGCAAGAAGAATACTGAAGCGCTGCAAGGACTTTTTTTAAGACAAGACTACACATTGGTCAAATTCACACTGACAGCGCGAATATGCTGGACAGCCCAATTACTCTTCCAGCGATTGAAAAGGCTGTCTTTGCCATGCAAAGTGGGAAAACTCCAGGTAAAGATAGATAGAGAGGTTTTGTATTGAATTCAATAATAAAAAAAATGAGACCAATTGGTACCCCTTCTCTTAAATATGTGTAATGAATCATTCATGAATAGAATACTTCTGCAGACACTACGGAAAGCTCAAATATCCCTTCTATAAATTAAAATCCCAGGGTGCACTTCTTATTGGCCTACTCTACTTTTAATATTTTTAAATAATAACAAAAATTCTTCCTATCCATTTAGAAACAGTAATGCCTGAAGTCATCTTTTCTGATTAGATTGGATTTATTAAAAATAGATTTTCTTTTTTTCAGTATAAGGTCTGCTCAGTATTATTCTGCTGTCCCAGTGATATTTGTGCATGCTGAAAACATACTACCATGTACAATGGTTACATTTATTCTCTACTCTCCAGAAATTTGGGTTTGGTAAGATCTTTATCTCTATATCTTATTTAATTGTTATATGCCCCTTCAGGCTTCCATGTTCGTACCAATCAGTTTGCATCACACAAAAGAACAAGACAGGGCTTTCCTTTGTCGCCATTTCTCTTCACAATTGCTGTTTAGCAGCTCTCTTTACCCCTGCAACATTGTGCTTTGATCAAGGGCATTATAAGGGAAGGACAAGAACAGCATACCAGACTGTTTAGTTTTATTTGATTCAAATCCAGATGCTACTTTACCAACATCCTTCACAAATCCTTTCAAAATCTTAAAATATAAGGTGAACATTATTCCCAATTATTATTTCCAATCTTTTAAAACTTCATTATTCACGCATTTAAAAAGTGGAATGTACATGCTTCTGAAGTAGCAATGCTGTTTATAATTCTACTTAATGGCTGAAATTACTTAAGTATTTAATGTAAATCATAACAACTCTGTATTTGTATTCTGGGGATGTGGGTTGCTGGGGTACTGAATGTTGACCACTGTGTGTTGTTTTCTTTGTATTGTGTTTGTTTTTATGTATGTATCTTGTCTGTCTCTTGTGGATGGTATGGACCCCTTGGAAAAAAGATGGCACATCTCAAGGGGCTATCCAAAATGAATAAATAAAATTCCCTGTGAACATAGCAACTTGAAATCTTTCATGTGACTCATTTCCCTTAACTTTTTGATACACAACATGGGTCTAAAAAGACCTGGGGAGGTTTTCATTTGCAATATCTTTGTGATTGTAATTTGTTGTTATTTTATATTCTAGGTATTCTTGAAAAGACAAGTTTATTAAATTATTTCATTCAAATTTACAACTTATCCTTTCTACTTAAAAATTTCATTAGGAAACTTTACACATGCCTCAATCAATAAAAAAGACACTGGGCATAAATGGCATCCGTGACAGAGTTCAAAGGAAAAAAACACCTGACGAGACAAAAGTTAAACTTTTTGGAAAGTGTGTCCCCTGTTACATCTGGTGTAAAAGTAACACAGCATTTCAGAAAAAGAACATCATACCAACAGACAAATATGGTTGTGGTGTATGGTTGTGATGGTCTGGGGCTGCTTTTGGACCTGGACGACTTGCTGTGATTGATAGAATCATGAATTCTGTTCTCCACCAAAAAATCCTGAAGGAGAATGTCCAGCCATCAGTTCATGACCTCAAGCTGAAGCACACTTGAGTTCTGAAGAAGAATAATGATCCAAAACACACCAGCAAGTCCACCTCTGAATGGCTTAAAAAAAACAAATGGGGGGCACCCTAACCTGAACCCCTAACCTGCAGTAGTTTTTGCATAATCCTGCTTATACACGTGTACTTGGAATGAATGAATGAATGAACAAAGGGGAGACCTTTGCAACATTATTTACTTTTCCTCTTGAAATAAAAGCTCTCTCTCTAAAAACATGCAAATTTATTTCATAATTAAAGGATTATGATAAAGCAAAAATAATAAAAAATACAAAACATAATAAATATAAGTAAATAAAATAAACATAGATATAATATAAAAAATTATTGCAATTGCAAAGACACAAACAGCTAATAATTGTTAACTGTTATAACAGTGTTGAGCAGCATGCTTTATCGATGACATACAATCATCTTTATCTGTTAGATCAGGCTCCTTTGGTTCCAGTTATAGATAAATAAATAGTACAAAACCCAGAAGAGCTGTGGTGGAACTGAGTAATGTTATTGACAAGTTTAAAAAATATTCTTAGTCCATTTGGTGTGGGACACCAGCGTGAGCTCTGGACTTTGCAAGCTCCTAACAATAAAAGTTACGTTTCATCTGAGCTTTTTACCACAGCGCTTTGGGAATGCAAACAACTTTAATCACACTATTACAATCAGTAAATATCTCACAATGCATGCCTGACTGCCGCACCAAACGAGTAAACAAACATCATGAGATTCACTTTAACGCAATGCCAGCGGAGGAAAAGCAAGGGAAAGCAGTTCTCAGTGTGAGGCCTGATGGCAGCTGTGCCAGGATAAGCTTTTTAAATTACTCTTGTCCAGAGCTGTTGAAGCAGAACAGGTTTTGAGTTTAATGAGAATTATGTGAAAAAACAGCATTAAAAACACCTTGGCTGTCAGCACCTACCAGTAAACACACAGAACGGCACAACAGACACTCAGCAGCTCTGCATCCAAATGAGTCCTGATTTCTGTTTGACTCGTGGTAATTGGCTGGAAATTGCATTGTTTGATGGCAGTCTAAATGAGTGTGTGTATGTTGGACACACAGAACATGGGACGAATGATTTCTGTGGGTCAGACTTTCTGTGCACAGTTAGAGAGAGCCTTTACATCCTATGAAATTGCAAACGTGTCTGAATTGTGTTTTTAAACGTTCAGGGGTTTAAAATGCTGTCAAATGTTTGTGAAAGGTCAACGGGTGGCGCTGTGAAAACCACCGCAGCAAACACCACCGCAGCAAACACCTCGTTAAAACATGTTTCTGTAGCATAGCATGATAAACTCTGAAGCCTAAATAGAGATAAGTACATTTAATGACTAAACAAAACAACCACAACAACAAAAAAAACCCTGATAGATCGATCAGACACATGGTTTTGCATTGAGTATTTCCACTGCATGCATTTGTCAACATAATATCCAGCCCTGAGCACCACGTCATGAGATTATTTTTGTTGTACTTAAATTGTATCTGATTCCTTTGTTTCTATTTACACTTTTTGAATATGAATACACACATTTGCTCTGATTTATGTTAACATTGCGCCTTCACTCTGACAAGCACTACAAATCTACAAAGGCCCTGTTGCTGTCATATCCCCTGGCAGCAACAAATGGGTGGGGCATTTTAGTAATTGCTTCTTTATTGACAAATAGCTCTGTGTAATCGGAGCATTACTTGTCAGCAGAGCTTTTAATTTTTTTATTGAATTCTGGCATAGTTTTGTTTCTCTTGCTCACTTGCTCGCTTCATGTGTGTGTCATCTTTGAATTGTTATGGTGCTGTATCCATCTGGAAGTCTGCAGTAACCCATTTTATTTGTATGTAGAGGAGTTCTTTTACTATATCCCAGGGGAGAAACTTTTTTTTTTTAAATTCAAATCGCAAAATAAAACCAATTACAGCTAAACATTGATGGATTTCATTTGCCTGAAGCCCAGCTGCCACGATCAATAGGATTCTAAAGTATATATTAAAGGAGAACTCACTGAACATCAGCTTTAGAAAAACAGCTGTTGCCTTGTTTCTTACAATCGCCTCATCAGACAGTTGAAATGTTACTAGTTTTAAAGTGACACATTACGGTTATGTTCTCATCCTTAGGTCACCTGTTCTTATCCAATCTAATAACAAACATCCAGCTGATTATGAACACTACTGAGTCCACATAGATGACAACTGCTTCATTTGTAAAACTACGCATGCGTCTGACAGGATTCGCAGAGTATATATCAGTGTATACTGTAGTGATTATAGCAGAAAGACAATTAGGCTAATTGATTTAATTTGTTTTGGGCCACCATTGCAATAAGGAAAATAATAAAAGTCTAATCTGAATGGCAGTCAGTGATTTGTAATAACATGAGACAAACTACACTTAAGTATAAACTATGAAGAGTGGTGATGTTTTTGTTTTTTTTGTCAAACGTTAATAAACAAACAGTATTTGACTATGCAGATCTATCTATTTAAATGATGTTGCAGTTTATGAATTTAGAAGGAGTCAAAAGTTCAGATGAGTTTTTAGTTCAATTTATCTGCCAACATTTTGACAGCACTGTGCACTCAAACTGGTGAGTGAGGCTGGAGACCAGAGGACAGGAGCCAACAGGCAAAGGTGGGGTTTTGAATGGGTCCAGAGAGAATGCGCTGGTGAGACAACAAGTGGGTTCTTTAAGGTGTGTGTGGTAGGTATAGTGGGAGAAACCTGGGACACTTGGTTTCAGCTTGGAGGGAAGAAAAGTGTGATATAAATGCTAGACTTCATGCCACACATTACACATTATGTACACACTAAACTCATTGTCATTCATTTACAGTTTACATTAACAAAGTGTAATGTATTTTGTCCAAAAACACAGTTGTCAGTCTGAGAACTTTCCTGGGGGCCATTAACCTTTTGTAGGGAGGGAAACATCATTATTTAGTTTGCGAAAAAACAAAATTTCAACAGGGCATATATACTACAATGCCCAATTGTAATAGCTCTGAGCCAGCAACCGACGGGGCTTGTTTTAACTGTTGGTAAGAGGTTTTTTTGTTTTGGTTTGTTTGTTTTTTTCTTTCTACAGTGATAAGTTGTGGCTATAGTGAGGCAGTCATTTTACATTCTATTTATTTATCTACTGGCAACCTAAACACAAATTTCCCAAAAATGACTTTGTTGCACTCCCTGACAATCAAAGCCATTTGGTTTGCTCTAGACTAATAACATTACATAGTTCTATATGAGGTGCTGAACAAAGTCTATTGTTCCCACGCCTTGTAATCTGCAGGAAGATGGCCATTTTGATTTGAGCATCTGACTGATTTTGTACACCTTGCACTTCACATGACTTTAAATTCAGTCAGTGTCACTAAGACACATGTCACATCTCTTTGGATCAGTTTTTGGCTTTAGCTGTAAAGAGGGAAGCCATTTTGCATTTTTCCTCCTACAAGGAATGCTACAAAATAGGTTAAATATACGGCATTAATCAATTTCCTGCTTCAGCTTCTCCATTTGCTCAGTTCACTCTGCTCTCACGTGTGCACACAGCAGCTCAAGAGCACACATTCTCCCACTCCACTTTGTCCTGTACCCATATAAGTAAATTAAAACTTCATAAAACTAAAATCCATTCACATTTACCAGTTGTTAATGTCAGGTCCTGATGACTGGGCAAATTTGCGGAAAAGTTGCGTTTAGTTTTTTAGTTTTTTGTTTTAGAATTGCTTAAATTAGTGGTCATGGCAATCACCACATTGCATATTCCTGGAGGGACTATATTTTGTTTTACACATTTCCAGTGTCATTGTACTGACACAAATACGCAATTTGCTAATATGTATTAATAATTAGCTCAGTAATATGTAGTAGTGGTGTAGATTTATAGACTTTATCACAGACTGGATTAATCTTGACGTAGATTTATTTTATTTATTCATTAGGAACATTATAGACCAGTAACAAATTATTATTCTGTAAACAATGTTTTCACTACTAGGAGTGTGTGCACACTGCACTGAAGTGCTATCACATGATTCATGAAGTCATTCAGACAAATAAAGTGTCGAAGTTGATATAAAACGCTGTCATGCAACATGCACTGCATGTTGTTCTTTCTTTGGACAATACATGTGTTAAAACACCTATTTCTCTATGAAGATTTATACTTTATAGTACACACAGTGGCCCTCATTTATCAAAGCTGAGTTGAAATGAGTGCAGATCTGTGCGATAGAGAACATGTGGGATTTACAAAAATGTTTCTACCACACCAGTCCCAGCATATGCACAACCGACTGGCTTTTGATTATCTGGTGGTTCAGAGCTGATTTGAATGACACACAACAAATATTCACAGTTCAGCTGGGCACACCCAAAAACTTTACCTTGGAGGCATAAAATAACAAATAAAAACTCCATGAAGAAATATGTTGTTCTTTGAATGAGAAGTGGGATTGACGGTTTCGGTTCACAACTAAATACCCTCTGACGCTATATAATATATATGAGATAATAGGAAAAAAAGATTTGTGATATACTTATAACCAAACAGCTTTTTGCTGTAATAACAATTTTAAAGCCCCATTATATAACTTTTGACCTACAAAAACAAAGCCTCAAAGTCATTTGAGATGGTTCTTTGGCCTGAAATAGGGTAGCCTCCTCTCAGAGTCTGAGAGTGTCCCGTCTCAGAAAACCTCAGTCATAACTTGGGAGCAGGCAGGCATCAGTCATATGACCAGTGATGCCTCAGCCAGTAAGACAGGAGACGGGAAAATAAAAACCCCGCTGTAGAGGCTGAAAATGATCAGGCCTTCTTACTGTCTTGGCGAGGTGAAGTTTGGGCTGGATTGCACTTGTTGGAAAAGTTGCAAGAACAGAACCATGACATGAAATGAGCTTATTAACTTCACACTCCATTGGTCACAAAAACTCAAAAGTAAATAAACAATTGCCTGTCAAGCGTTATAACTCTGCACACTGTAGCCCTGTTTCCATGCATGTTTTGCATAAAAAACAGAAAATGTAGACAACCTCCAGCCTTTATGTTGACACTCTCTAACCACAGTGGGCTCAGTTATCAGCTGCCCCATACGGAGCTGAGGCTAGCCCCACACGGAGACCAGCCCCATGCAGAGACCAGCCCCACACAGTATAAAATAGCCATAAGAAGAAAGCAGAAACACACTAACTTAAATGAGTAATTATGCACGGTGAGACGAACAAAATGCTAAACATTCTCAAAGTCAAATGTCAGCATTTGTTGCATCTCATTTACATGGCTATGAGGACCTGGCAGTGCAACAACAGTCATTTTCAAAACAGTTGATAGCTTTGTTTCTCATCATTATTCATGAGACTGTGAATGTAAAAACAGTCTTTGAGCTAAGAAGGTGAACATTTTAGATTAAATATAATTTCATTTAGACAATTCCATTCCCTTCTGCTGCTCATTACAAGCTGGCTGTTTACTGAGAGATTAGAAAGCTGATGACTAAACAGCGGAGATGAAAACAGTGGAAGCATATGCAGTTCCCTCCAAGAAATATGTAAGAGATAATACAGAGTTAGCTGATGAAGTCGGATGTAATTGCATCTATGCACTATGCTGCATGCAAATGGGAAGGCTAGCTTTCTACTGTGACACTGCCTTATAAGGGATGAGTGAAAACTGTTGAACAATCAGTGTTTGCAGTAAAGGCTTTGTTTGTGCAAATGTGTAAAATGTATGATGGGAATATTCTTCAGTTGATGAACACATGCATGTGACCACTAGGATCATTGGGCCTCATTCATAATTCATTTCCATACAGAGCTTCATGAATGTACTTTGTAGGAGAATCTCTAAGAAGGCGCGACGTGGGATTCATAAAGTGTTTTCAGACAGCATGATTCATCTTGTAACTCCATGCTGCTCGCTCCTAGCATTAACATAAGAAACATGCCAGTGCCCATATATGGACATTAGACTGGCGCTTATTGAAGCAGTGTAGTCTGACACTGAAACTTGGGCTGGATTGCACTTACGAAAAGTTACAAGAACAGAACTATGTTATAAAATTAGCTTATTATCTTCACCCTCCATTGGTCACAAAAAAGTAAGTAAACAATTGTTTCTTTCAAGCGTTATAACTCTGCACACTATAGCCCTGTTTCCATGCATGTTTTACATAAAAAACATGCAAATAACATTTGCAAGCCCTTACTTGTCTTTCTTCCTACATTGCACTATTTTCTACTTATTGTATTGAATGCACCAAGGGAAGAGAGTAACGTAATTTCAGTTCTCTGTATGTGCTGAACATGTGGCAGAATTGACAATAAAGTAGACTTTGACATAGGAGTGCTCTACCCTGTTCTTGGGATTTGTTCTTCCAGAAGAACTATTTTCAGTTAGGAAAACACTGGTGAATGCCAAAAATCATCTTAAGTTGAAATGTAAGATGCTTCATGAATGAGGCCCACTGTTGTTTTAGTGCTCCTTTGACTTTATGACAAAACTTACAATCAAAGTAAAACTTTCACATTCACTACAATAAGCAATTAATAAATGTCCTTTAACAGTCACCATGTTTAATGTTTTTGATGAGTGACAGCCCCATACTAAATGCTGTTACACTACACTGCATGATGCAACGATTGATATAGACAACTATGTGATAAAGCTTTGCAATGAAGATGAGTCACTTGACTGTAAGTATTGTTGTCTACCATAAGCAGATAAAAAGTTTGTTGAAAGTCTTAGAAGAACAACCATGAATTAAAAGACACCAAAGCCTTGGAACATAAGCTCAATAAAAATTGAATGAAGTTCTGTCAGCCCTGAACAGGACAATTCCATGACATGGAGTAATAAATGGACCATGACTCTGAGGTCACGACTGAGTGAGGCCCATGTAAGTACAGGCAAAATAACACAATTGTCTTCCCTGTGTTTAAGACTCACGACTTGGAATTGAACATCTAGGCCCACCAAGATCACAATTTATTATTCTGATTGGAAGAAAGCTCCAACCTTGGACTGTGACAAGAATAGCATGCATCATGCATGAGTTTTTGACAGGGTGTATGAACCTGGGCTGTTCTTGTCCAAACTTGGTACTAGTCTTTAGTCCAATCTTATCAACATCAGTAATAAATAGTGTGCTGCCTGTGACAGGAGAAGTATATACACATCAGAATCAGAAAAGGTTTTATTGCCATTGTCAGTGAACAGAATTCACAAACTAGGAACTTGCTTTGGCGGTAAGGTGCAACATAGAACACAGAATAATATATAATAAAAATAGAGCTAAGATTAAATACAATAAGGCATGAAAAAAAAAAGTATATATACAGCAAAATCAGAACAGTGCAACTGGTAGTGCAAATAGATGAGTGATATGTTAAAGTGACAGGTAGCATAAAGTGATCAATGATCATGAGTCCAGCTTATTAAAGTGACAGTGTTATAGAGTTATCAAGTGTTCATGAGTCCAACGGCAGATGGAAAGAAACTGTTCTTATGGCGTGAGGTTCTAGTCCGAATGGACCGTAGCCTCCTGCCCGA
This sequence comes from Rhyacichthys aspro, assembly GCA_036850595.1. NCBI lineage: Eukaryota > Metazoa > Chordata > Actinopteri > Gobiiformes > Rhyacichthyidae > Rhyacichthys > Rhyacichthys aspro. Next base: position 2,293,291 of record CM072162.1, read on the forward strand.
GGGGAGTGGCTCAAATAGTCCATGTCCAGGATGAGAAGGGTCAGCTGCTATCTGACCTGCTCGTCCCCGAGTACTGGAGACGTACAGGTCCTGGAGAGATGGGAGGCTGCAGCCAATCACCTTCTCAGCAGAGCGAACAATGTGCTGTAGTCTCTGTCTGTCCCTGGCAGTGTCTCCAGGACGTGAGGATGGACTCAATGATGGCTGTGTAGAACTGCACCATCATTTCCTCAGCTGCTGCAGGAAGTACATCCTCTGCTGGGCCTTCTTGAATTGGGAGCTGATGGTCGGCTCCCACTTGAGGTCCTGAGTGATGGTGGTGCTGAGAAAGCGAACAGAGTCCACAGTGGTGATGGAAGTGTCTGTCAGGGCAAGGGGGGGCAGGGGGACTGTGTCTTTTCTGAAGTCCACGGTCATCTCCATTGTCTTCTGGGCGTTGAGCTCCAGGTTGTTGGTGTAGCAGGGGAGAAAGTACACAGCCCTGTGGAGATCCTGTGCTGATAGTCCAAGTGCTCGAGACATTCTTCCCCAGCCGCACACACTGCCTCCGGTCCGTCAGTGATCCACCTGCAGATGGAGTCAGACACGTTGAGCTGAGAGAGCTTGTCCTGGAAGAGAGCCATAGTATTTACAACCTCTGCTTCAGATGATGACCTGGCCTCTGATGTTAAATTTCTGAAATACATATGTAATTTTTAAAATATAAGTTTAGAAGAGATCTATGTTCTTGGTTAGAAAAAGTCTTGATAAAAGTTCAAATCAGTCTTGCCAAGAATTAAATCCTGCACTTGTTCTTGCTCTTTGTTGTCAAGAAGATATAAGCTTGAGGCCATTCTTAAATCCAGCTCATTGAGCATTAGAGGTTAGGACATGAAGAGTATTCGAATTAAACTTGAAATAGTGGTGTAACCTCAGACTAATGAGGGCACTGTGTGAATCACAGAGCATTGAGTTAAAGAGGTTTTAAAAAAAAGTTCAATGTAGCTTGACTTGACCTTCCTTTTTTAAAACTAACATCCATTAAAAATGTTCAACTGAAAAACATAGTGCACACTTGTCTTCAGTTAAGCTGTGTGTATTGTGTAACTGCTACTTAAAGCTTAGGTGAAGATTTCAGCTCTGATAAGGGGGGTGTTTAGGTCAAGGGAAAAAACTTTTTATGGTATGTTGTCATGCAGGGATTGGTTTGGTACAGAAAAAGAAAAGCTATTAGTATATTAAACCCTCTTAAAGAAACCTAAATGCACTGTCTATGTAAGCCACTCTCTTTATGGGCCAGTGCTGATAAATTATGAGATGAGATCACTGTGGAAATTAAAAAAAAGACCAATTTGCACTGTGTACGCACTGATATATAATAAGTCAGTCACTGAAAAAAGAAAAAAAAAATGCTTAAAAATGTAAGTATAGGTATACACTTTCGTTAGCATTCAATTTACAGTGTGCAAAGAGGGTGTGGAAATGAAGAGGAAAACTGAGCTAAAAGTGAGGAAAGATCAAGTAGGGATGTGGCTGCTATCTATGTGTTGCGTTATTTATCACAGAGACAGGTCCAGGTTTTGAGTACAGCCCCCAGCCTCATTCCACATTCACTCTGCTTCTCCTCAGACAAACAGCCGTTTTCTATCCTCTCGTACAAAGTTGCTCTTTTGCCTGTGTAACCCTTCCTCTCTAACTTACATTTCAATTAAAAGCCGCCTCAGCATGATGAATGTGGCTACCTTTTAATTTCAATTACACCGACTGTTTAGCCGGCGCTGAAGCTGTTGCGCGCTCGAGCAACATCCGCCGAGCAATGGCTCAATTACAACACAAGGCAAGAGCACACAGCAGCTGCTACACAGGCAAATATACACCACTGCCTCAAAACACACACGCATGAACACGCAGAATTAGATTAGCTAATTTAGTTCTTGCCTGGACACATTTTTCACCTCCATCTAGCTGACGGTTGTATTTAGAATTTCCACAGGGCAGCAGCCACCACTGACAACATACAGAAAAATAATTATAGCCCCAAATCTGAGTCTTGTTTATTCATTTCCAAGTAAAAGGCTTCATATGTGAGAAATGAGTGCTGGAGAAAATAGTGATCTCCTGGGATTCCAGTCAAATGGATTTCTCCCCATTTACACCAGAACAAGTGAAAAGATGCAGTGCAGTTTGTAACCTACTTAAGAAAAGCTGCATGTGTTCTTCTAAATATTTGCTGAGCATGCTTGTACTGATTATGATTTATCCCACGTGAGGGCGCACACCTGAGATGGGTCTGCGCAACCTGTTTTATCTCCTCCGTTTATCACACACATGCAAACAACAGTGTCGGCCAGTTGTGATCTGTTTTCCTCATGGATCACTGACCCGTCTAGTGCCCTATTAGCTGTCCCTATGTTGATGCTTTGAGCAACAGTTTGAGGGTAATATTTTATGCCAAATGTTTATAAAAAAGACATAATGAATGAACGAGTGATGGTTAAAGGCCCAGGTCTGTTATTGAGTGGAGTAAAGATGTCTGTCCCAGTCTTCGCCACAAGTCAAGAATAGATTTTATGGTATTGCTCTGCCTCTTTTTTCAGTGGTCAAGAGAATAGTCTGCGTGCTGTGTTCATAATATTCAGACACTGACAGAGCAAGTACAGACTTCAGATCAGCCATATTTGTTAGCTGAACAGTTTAGGTTTGTTGTCAGTGGCTATTGGACATATTTGTTTGAAGTCAGTTCTATGGATTTCATTTAACTTAACCATTTTTAGCACTCTCTTAGTAAATATCGGAAAAAGTAAACTAACAGTTACAAGTACATCTCTTCACCATGTGGGGTGCAGGACAGCACAGTTCCGTATGGCTTACCCCAGAGGAGGTCTGTGTTTCAACTGCACTGTGGCAGGAGAGAGCCCGCTACATACAATGAAGGCACACGTTATATTTCTTTGTATGAATTAGCAATCTCATTGGGTCATTGGGAAATATGCCCTGGGCAAAGTGCTAGGCAGCAACAGCACATACAATTCAGACAGAAACGAAGCAAATATAGGTATACACAGATATGCACAATTATACACATTCACACATAAAAACAGGTGATTATTGCACCTGCCCTGAGCTGAAACAATCTAGAAATAACACTCAAATAAAACACTAACAGAATATACAGTGAAACAAACTAAAAACAGCGCAAATGTGCAATAAATTCTAATTAAAAGACCTAGTGTGATCAGTGAGATTTTTATTGAACAAAGTGATTGACGCTGGAACAAAACCTTTAGCCTTAGGCATTGGTTTAACAACGATAGACTCTGTAGCGTCGACCTGAGGGAAGCTGCTCATACAGAATTAAATATCTGTATTGAATCTAGGGAATGGTACTCTATTAACACTTTTATAAGGTTTTCAAGTGTAGATTTTTGCTGGACAGTGACACAACCAAACCGTGCTGCTATTCCTTATGTGACGATGCTTTGCAGTAGAGTACAATAAAAACCCACATGACTGCACTGCTCACATCGAACAGCCTGAGCCGGCCTCTCCTGCGCAAACAGTCCACATGGTCTTTCATTTTTAAATTACCATCTAGCTGATTGCTGTTTATACTTAAAAGTGCTTGCCTGCTCAATTGAATTTTCACTGATTATGACTGGATTGTGCACTGTTACCTCTCAGGGGTCATCCTCAGTACTGTGACCCTGTCTATAGACAAACTGGAAAGGATCCAAACTAGAGCTAACATCTATCTTAAACATTTTCAAAATATTTCATCACTACAGATGTTTAAGCTACTGGCCGAAAGTCGTTGTTAAGAGCAGGAAAAGATATCTTAGGCACGGGAAAGATTATTGGTTCCTACCAGAGAGCAGGAACAGTGTGGTTGTTTGTAGATTGTTGAAAAATGGAACACCAAGCAGGAATGAGTTCAGTTGCAAAAGTTTTTAGTAAAATGGCAGGCAGGCCAGTAGATTTTTTGTTAGCCTTTTCAGGCCCTTCTGAAAGTTGTGTAGACCTGGGGTCAATTAGTAGACAACAAGAAGGTCAAAGGTCTCAAACCTGAGAAAGCCACCTGGTACAGGTGAAAGCCAGGAAAGCCACCTCCAACTTACAGTGATTAAAATCTCCAAGAATGAACAGAGGAGCCCCAGGGGTATTCTGTGGATGAGAACAGCCAGCTAGCAGGTTTACCATATTTTGGCATAAGCACTAAGGGGTACATATGCAGTACAAATTATGCTGTATATATTATTGATATTTCCAAACTCTCTTGGCAGATAAAAAGGGTGTAAGGAAAGGCAAAGTAGTCATGGCTGCTAAGCAGTGTGTCTAATGCTGACATGTTTACACCAGTTGTTAATCACATCTACACATACATAGATGAGATATTTACTGACTATCGAAGGCTTATCTAAATACTGAGCCCACAACTTCTGACATTTTATTGTTGTACAAGACAATTATTTCCAGTTTATTCCTAGACTTTTTACCTTTTAAATTCAGAGAACTTAAAAATGTTATTTTCTTTATTGTTCATTTTCATCTTACACTCCTTGCAAACAATTGTGCTCATGTCAAGCTCCTTCTTTCCTGTGACATTATAGAACCCAAAGTGCACCCACACACTGGCTTTTAACATCAACAGGACGGGTTGAATCTCTTGCTGCTCCATGGAAATGCACTTCATCCAAACTAAAGGGAGCTGACTTACTAGCTTGTTGTACGGTGGCCGAGTGGGCATTTGCACACAGTGGCATGTGCACTGATAAAGCAGCGAAGGAATGGTCCATTTGAAATCGATTTTTTTTAACATTCTAATTCAGAATCTTTAAGGCTTAGAATCTCAATATTACTCTGTACCATCGGAGCTGCAACCTATTGTTCACTGCCACCACCCCCACGAAGGCCCCGAGGCACCAACCTCGAGTGAACACCGAACTCTGCCATAGATGTTATTTAGCCCAGCCCCTTTCTCATGGTTGAGGCATAAACACTGACCTTAACCTTGAGACAAGTGAGGCCTGCAGTTCTTTAGATGTTGTTGTGGGCTCTTTTGTGACCTCTGGATGAGTTGTCACTGCGCTCCTGGGGTTTTTTTTGGTGGGCTGGCCACTCCTGGGAAGGTTCACCACTGTTCCTGAAGTGATTCCTTGATTAAACAGGTCTGGTAATAATCAGGCCTGGGTGTGGCTACCTCAGCTTACCAAAAAAATGTGATTAATTAATAGAAGAATAATTAGTTCTGATATTCTAATCGTGAATTTAAATAATCTGAGGTGGACCAAAAAAAAATACCACATAGAAATCTGCCAAAATTACATGCATTTGATTTTAAGCGTACATTTTTAATGTACAGTTATTAGAGCCCTCTCAAACCAGGGGGTGCTTCTCGGACAGCATGTGTCGTTAGCACGTGCTTCTACGCAACCTAATGGAAAGTAAGCAGACCACTGCTAATCAAATTGCTCAGCTCCATGCTTTACGAGTTAACCATCAGTCTCACTTCTACTCAAAATGTTCTTTAGTCAAAAGTCTATAACATATGCCTCTGATTGTGTTAAGATAGCATTCATTATGGGACTTTTACAGGGAAGGGCATTGGACTGAGCTACAGCGATGTGGCAATATAATTTTGAGATTTGGAATGACTATGACATGTTTGTGAGCGAGTTAAAAAAGGTGCTTGACCATTCAGTCCAGGGCAGGGAAGCATCTAAACATCTCCTGTCAATTCACCAGGGCTCTCGTAGTGTGGCTGAGTACTCGGTGGAATTCAGAACATTGGCAGCGGAGCCTGGTTGGGACAATGCAGCCCTACAGACTGTATTTCTAAATGGATTATCAGAGCAATTGAAAGATGAGTTAGCATTAAAGGATGATTCAGTAAACCTTGACTCCCTTATTTCAACAGCCATAAGACTAGATAACAGAGCGAGCTAACCGGTCTTCTGCTTCAACCTCAATCACCTGTTATTTTCCAGTTGTTTCTCACAGCACTATCCAGCTATCGGTGCCAGTTCCCCAAAACACTCACCGTACCCAAGCCACTACTGGCAAGGAGCCAATGCAACTTGGACAAGCCAAACTGACCCCCACAGAGAGGCTACGGAGGATAAGAGCTGGTGTGTGTCTCTATTGTGGTGAGGGGGGTCATTTACTTGCCACATGCCCCGTTTGGCCAAAATAGGGGGCTCACCAGTTGGAATGGGAGCGCTGGTGAGCCACTCAACCACTTCCCCCCCACAAAAAAGAATGCAACTACCTGCCATCATCTGTTTTGGGAATTTCACTCTACCTCTAAATGCCTTAATTGATTCAGGGGCAGACAAAAATTTTCTTGACCTCAATTTTGCCCCTCAAGCCTAGCTTGATACTGAACCCCTCAACACCCCTCTAGTGGTTAACGCTTTGGATGGAAGATTGTTAGCTAAGGTAACTCATCGCACTGTACCTCTAACACTCCTTGTGAGTCCCAGAAATAATATTAGTTTTAATCTACTTTCTTCACCCCATTCTCCTTTGATACTTGGATATCCATGGCTCAAACATCACAATCCTCATTTTGATTGGGCTGGGGGTAAGTGTTAAGTTGCCTTAGACTATGGAGCTGTCACGTGATGTGTGAATGACTCGAACCAAAGGCGCAGGAGATTAATCATTCTGTTGGGTATACTGAAGACGGGTAAGCTATTACTTATAATATAATATGAAACATGATCAATATGTGCGTACGTAGATGTGTTGGGTAATTAACATGTAACATTTTAATTACATTCTACTGAAGAGAATGAAACGACTTGAAAAAACATTTTTAATTTTTCCTGAACAAGATTCAAAGAACCAAATCAGTATCAGTAACCAGTGCAGAGAAGCTAATATAGGAGAAATATAGTTTCTCATTTTAGTTTTAGTGAGGTCACAGGCAGCAACATTCTGCTTTAACTGGAGACTCTGTAAAGACTTAATGGGGGAATCTCGTAATAAAGAGTTGCAATAAACAGCTTGGAGGTCTTACATAGATGGACTGTTTTGTGTTTTCTTGCAATGTTATGTAGACAGAAAAAAGCAGTCCATGAAATATGTGAATTAAAGAACACCACAGTCTTTGTCAAGGATACCTCTGAAAAACAGTCACGCTAGGGGCCAAGGTAGTTCATTCATGTAAGCTATGTCCTTAATTTGATTTGATAGATATCTGCTAGATAGGATTTAAACCATCCTGATGCAGTAGTGTTAAATGCTGTCGTCTAACAATACCTGAATGCAGCATTATTCAACCAACAACAAAAAGAGAGGGGTTGGTGTGTCCAGATATCAAGACACAGTTTAAAAAGACACAATAAACAATTTAGATGGAAAATCAGAAGTAGAGAAATTTGTCCCCCAATGGCTTAGAAGTGTCCAGGATTACTTTGACTTGTACCTATTAACACCCCTACTGCTGCTGCAGTGCCACCTCTCAGGCGCTTGAAAGAGAATGGAAGAAAATAGGTCACATGCTCACACTGGGTGATATTCAGTCTCACAGTATGAGCCATCACCTACAGAGTCAGCCAACAAGGATGGAATAAATAATTACGCACACACACACCACCTCCGGAGTCAATCAGACGAAGAATTGCCCTCGACACATGCCTTGGGAAGAAAGAGCTCTGGGGCATGTTCTGCTATTTCTAACCCACTGTGCACATGTCAGCTCACAAAAAATCTTGAATTTTCATGCACATGTGCTCACAGGTTTCTGAAAATCCTCTTCTATTCTGACGTATACCTATGTTGACCTGATCAACATAAGCCTTCGGTCAATACATTGAAAAAATTTTTTGTTGAGCTGGTAAGCAAATAAATAAAGGTTTTTGTTTTTTTTGTTTTTGTTTTTTTTTACAAATAACAGGACATAGAGGTAATATTTTCATGCACTTTTCAGCACACCATCAGCGTCTTGTTGTTGCTTCTGGCCTTGTAGAGGATTCTTGCTGTTGTTCATGACCTCCTGTTCCCTGAGAACCGTCTTATCTTTCTCAGATGCAGCCTGTCTCTATCATTATTGACAGAAAAGAAATCTTTTCCCCATATTTCTTCCCACAACATGTGTTTAATCTCTTACTTTTTAACATTAAATACGTTGAAAAGTTCTGAAATTGTTTTACTCAAGTAGAATTGTACATGAGATTTTTTATTGGGGTACATCTTGACCTCAGACTCCACTGCTGCTAACTCTACACACCTTTTCTCAGGGGACTCTGGATTCCTCCGTCAACACTGAAAAACATGCAAATACAGGCTAATCCCCAGTCAGAAAAATGACCAAGAAACGACTCAAGATCTGGAGATGGTATCCAGGAGCTGCTGGACATTGGATGAGTTACATTTTCCTACAGGGACAACACAATTCAACTTAATCATAACTTAACAACCAGGTCTACATTACTTGGATCACTGCTCAACACATTTTCCTGATGTTGTGATGGCTCATCTTTTGACACTTGTGTAACATGTGTCCTCTGATTAAAAAAAATAAATAAAAATTGAGCCAATTGTTTTCAGTTGCGCTGTATTCCTTCTGTCTGTGAAACTTACTCCTGTTAAGCAAAAAAGTATTTAGAAAGCATCATTAGTGAAGTGGGTTCAAGTCCTGAGCTTCTCGCCAAAGCAGCACAAGCAACAGCCACATTTGCAAGACTAAGACCAATCTGGAGAGACCACAACACTAGTCTCAAATCCAAAATAAAACTGCTTTATCCACTGGTTCTGTCCATCTTCCTTTATGCTTGGACACTGACCTCTGACCTTCAACAACACAATCCATGCAGAGGAGATTCTGTCAAAGAATCTGAGCCGATCCAAGACCACATCACAAATTAAAAAGTCAGACACAATGAAGGCATTAGTGGGTGACTATGAGGATTTGCTGATCAGTGTTAAAAGGGGGAAAACTACAATGGTATGGTCAGGTAATGATCTCTCTTCAGGAACAGTCCAGAAAGAAAATGAAAGAAATGGGTCGACAATATTGCTAAGTGGACATCATTGAACTTTGCCACAACCCAGACTCTTGCCCATGGCCCACAGAAATGTAAGAGTATAATGAATATAATATTACGCCCCACGAAGAAAGGGGTATTTAACCAAACATCTAGAATGCCCAGGATTACAGGAAATTACATCAGTTCAGCCACATTTTTCCAGGGGAAAGACCCCCCTGATATCCTTGCGTTTGACTATGCATCCAAAACTGTTGTTACACTTAATTTATCCATTAAGACATAATGTACAATGTTCCTGACTTGAACTGGAACTGAAACTAGAACTACAGCTAAATTCAAATCCATTATTATCCATAAACTATGATTGAAAGTGTGACAAAGTGGCCCGTGTTGATTAGTGTTACAGTCACTTTGCGATCAGCTGCACACATGGATTGGTAACTGGACTGCAATCAGTGTAATTGGTCCAAGTGTTTATTGTAAACCAGACACAAGCTGCACATAATAGTTCATCTGTGTGTTATTGGACACTTCCTTTACTGTTCTTTCAGGGCTGTGATGGCTTCAAGTAAAACTGGGTGAAAGTTACAAAGCAAATACACATACATTCGACCAGTGCTTGGTTTGTAAAACTATCACTGCACTCCTCATTGCACTGAACGGCATAGACCACATTACTCTGTGGACCAGATTTTCATAGAGAGTATTGCCAGGTTTAAGGTGAACAGGAAGGTTGTGTTTGTAAAAAAAAGTTTAAGCTTTTCAGATACATACATAAGGGATATACTATGCTATGTTCATGTTTGTTCGATTTCAGTGTCCTCTTGGATTTGCTGAATGCCCATCCGGGGTACCCATAGGCTTTCAGGGCTTCATGGACGTGTTGTTCTTCTTTCCATTTACCTACTGGGGTTGTGTGCACTCTTTGCTGAAGTAGGTCCTGATTACCGCAAGCAGAGGTCAATCAATGAGTTGGTCCTTTAACCTTTTCTTGTAGCCCCTTTTTTTTGTCTCTTCTTAGTGTCTCATAGTTGACCTCTGGACATCACCAGGTCAGGATAAATGTTACGCCAGAACTACTTCATGTTTGTGGACAGACAAAGAGCTTTAACTTTAGCATTACCTTATATATGACATAGTGACACAAAATGTAAAATAAGACAATATGCAATTTGTCCTAAAACTTGAACATTTGTTTATGCTGTTATCAGACAGTACAATAGCATACAGACTTGTGATGATTAGTTTTCCCTGTCCCCAGTAGTATGACTGTCCAAACTGTACTTAAGCATGATCTATAACTGTAGAAGTGTTTCCTCCTTACATGCAGCTCATCATATAAGGAAGATGTGTAGACAATTAGGTGTAAAAAAAAAATGTTACAGTCAAAAGGCCCATCCATTGTTAATCTGATAAATGCTGAAGCTCAGGGCAAGGACAGAATTATCTGGACAAAAAATTAAAAACAACACACTTGGTTCAATTAAAGGTGACCTAGTTTGTCAGCATAATCCAGACCCCCACTAAACTCTTTAACATATCTTCTTTTTTATTAATATGAAGGCTCTCATCCCTGGGGAGACAGAGGAAGTTAAAGGGCATGGGAGCAGTGAAAATGTGGAGAGTGCAGGTGAAAGATGTCCACACATTGCATGTCATAAGTGGGATGGCAAGGGCCTAAATCAGTCAGCTTTAATATCTCCACAAGGCAAATGCAGCTAAAGCCTGTTCTGCTACATCCACACTTGAGATACAATGGTCTTACAACCTGTTATGTGACTGTTACTCTGGGGTTAGGTAAAAACACAAACGTATTTCAAATGGAACAAAAGCAGATAATTCAAACTTTGATTGCTGAGTAAAAAGTCATTTTCTGGGTTTTTGGTGGAAATATGTTTAATCAATAGCTGTTTCTCTATTTAGGTTAATAAGTGAGCAAGAAAGTAAATGTGTAAATGTGTGTGTTATTGCTATTGGTGTTAAAATGAACACATATGGGAGTATGCACACACAGCACATGCGCCAGTAGGACAATACCTTCACGCTTTCTGAAATATGTACATATTTACAATTGTTAACACATTGTGGACAAACTCTGTGGCTGATACTTCACTGAGTGGACACATGTCTTATCTGCAGTGAACTGGGGCTGTTAGTGTTTGCCGCAGTTTGCCGTCACTTGTTGTTAGTCTCCTGCACTTCTGATTCTGACAACAAACTCTGCTCAGAGCGTTGTCATTTTACCTTCTCCTCTCTGTTTTTCTTCACTCTCTCTGCCGCTGTCAGTCCCAACACCCTGTCTTTGTTAGCTCTACCTCTCCTGCCACAGTCAGTCCTATTTCATCTCCGCTCAGTTGTTATTGGCAGCTGTCCCTTGGCATCAGTGAAGCTACATCCTCCACCCATCTGTCCCTGGCTGCTGTCTGTGAGCTCCACCTGAATATTGACAGGTGTCAGTGAGTGCTTAGTCACTAAATTCAGGCTTTTCTTTTTTTAGTTCATGATGAGGAACAATCACTGCTTTTCCTCCTCCTCTCAGCAAGCTTCTATTAAAATAAAAGCAAATACATTGGTGTCTCCCATGTCAATGTTGTATATTTTCCATGAACTTGGAAAATACTTAATCATAATGATATTTGGAGATACTATTTTAATGCGTGGTGGGTCTAATTTAAAATGTTTTGGCAAAAAGCGGACCTGCCTAAGACAGCCTCTGACAATACAGAAACATTACTGGTGGAGTGCCCCTGAGGCATTTGCCCCCATCCAACTTCAGGACCGTAGCCGTCAGTGAATTTCAGTTTCCACATCGTAACTGTAAAAAACAAAACAAAAAAAAACGATTGTTACAAGAATTATAATTTAGTACACGTTACACAAAAATTATTTCAAATGTATGCTCACGTAGCTGGATTTACGCTGCTTACTTTATTTCTGTCGCTCATCGCTCTTTGCAGCAAGAGTGTTTTGGAAATGAGTGACTTTGCTCATATTGCCTTTGGTTTAAATCCAGCAAAAGTAAGACTGTTCACACTGAACATTTTTACACATTTTTAGGTCACCAGCCCCAGATTTACAGAAAACACATTAATACCACGGTCTGCAGTTTCTGTCTTTAACATTTAAGAACCATAGATCCCTCAGTTTATGTTTGCATTAGTCTCATCTGTGGATAGACATTTTCAGTATCTTTAGCCCAGCATCATTCGATATAAGCCTCAGTAGTAGTAGCTTTGAATGTTGACTGTCTCCTGTTCCCAAATCAATAAAAAAATAAACAGCTACTCCTTGTGTTTGTCTCAAAATACCCATATTTTTATATAATATATTAACATAAAACATTATCAAACCCAACAAATGGCAGTGGTGGTATTTTTTTCAGGCCTCATGCTGATGTTAAAATTTACAGTGGTTTAAAGGGTATTTGCACCCTTCCTGACGTCTCACACTTAACTGTTTCAAATCATCAAACAAATTCGAATATTAGACAAAGATAACTCTAGTAAACACAAAATGATCTCTTTTAAGTGATTTATTAAGGGAAAAAAGCTATCCAAACCTATTTTTCTTTGGAAACCATTTCAATAGCCACACCCAGGCTTGATTACTGCCTAACCTGTTGAATCAAGAAATCACTTACATAGAGCCTACCAAATTTACCCCAAGCACGCAGTAACGACTCTTAGAACAGATCACAAAGAACCCACAACAACATCTAAAGAACTTATCTAAAAACCATTGACAACAGAAGAAGCCAAAACATAACCGTCAAACCACTGGAGTCTCTTTATAAACAAGCACTTAAGATCCTGGATAGGAAAACACAGCATATCAAATCATCTACTGTATCATCACTGTCAAATACTTACAAAGACATGTTAAACTTTGAAAATAACTATTAATTATTTACATTTACTGTTCAAGATAATTAATAAAATGGCACCTCCATCACTCATTATATTGACATCTGAACAGATGAGCAGAACAACACGGTCAACATCCAATGGAAAATCTACCATACCCAAAAGAAAAACAGCATTAGGACCATCAGCATTTTCATTTAAAACAATAACAGAATGGAACACGCTCACAACAGAATGAAATTATGCCAAGACCTGAAAACATTTTGAAAAGAAAACAAAAAATTTAAAACATAGACATGTCAGAATTAATTTCATTATTTGCTGTTTCCTTTTACCAGTAGCATAGGGGTTAAAAGGGTATAGTCATGTGTTTTACTGTACTTCTACTATGTAATGAACCGTGTTATTTTCTGTACTGTTCTATGTGTAACATGTTGGTGTGTCTGACAGACTGTGATTAATGCTCCTGTCCTGTATTGTGTTCAATAAACTAAATAAACAAACTGTTTCACTTGCCTCAGTTAAGATCAGCGTTCATGCCTCAACCATAAAAAAGCAAAAAATGGCATCCATGGTAGAGTTCCAAGGCAAAAACTACTGCTGACTAAACTGAATGGCTTTAAAAAAAACAACCCATAACAAAATAGTCAAAGTCAAGACTTGAATCTGAATCATGTGCTGTTGGATAACCTTAAAAGGGTGGTTCATCCTCAAAAGCCCTCCAATGTGGCTGTCCAATTGTCTAATATTAAAATGTGATTGATGATCTGAAATATTGTTACAGAACAAATGTACAAAAAGAAAGAAATCAGGAAGAGGGTAAATCCTTTTCTATTCTGTATATACTGTCTAGTTTGTCTGATTTATGTTGTCAAAAGATAAATCCACCCTTTATAATATAGTGTGGTGATGAAAAATATCTCATAATGGCTATTTTCCAATGCTTTTCATTTTTTTTAAACATTGCACTATTTTGTTGACTCTTCTAAAGGCAAAAAACTGGGGAGATGGAAAACAGATTTCTCTTTCTTTCCTCTCTCTTTCTTTTCCTTTGGTCTGGTTATGTACCCGCTACCTCCCACGCTTTGTGTTTTGACAGAGTGTGCCTAAGCCTCCTGGTGGAAGTTGCTGACAGCTACAGTGATTGCTGTGAGTTTCAGACATAGGATTACGTGTGCTTTTGATGACTTCCCTCTATTTCCCTATTTAACCGTGCTGCTGATAGGAGACAGCATGTACCACCAGAAAAGACCAAGACAAACTAATGCCTCAAATGAAACCGGGAGAGAACAGGATGGATAATGAGAGCAGAGTATTATGAAAGAGGGACTGAGACGCCAAAAAGAGGGGGGTGGTGGGTTGGAGGAGGGGTGGGTGAGAGATGCCTTCAGGTGTCCTATTTTCTCACCCTGCAGGAGAGGCACTGCAATTAGGATGGCTGTGTGGTGTGTGGGCAGACGGCAGCGTGGAGGGCTTGTCACAAATCCAACTGGGTCTGAGGGGATCTGAGGAGGTAGGGGGCACCAACTACAGCACTCTGACACTGTTTCATCATCATTTAACATACAGCACTCTGACACAACCCACAGAGCAGGCTTTTAATGTCATGTTTCCAGTACTACTTGTACCATGTATGGATTCTTTTATCATCAACATTTGTATTTCAGAACATATGCACGAGATAAAGAGTAAAATGTGTTTTCAAAAATGTCAACTAAATTGTGTCTGAGGGAATTCTGTACATAGTTTTTCAACAAAGGTATCACTCAGAACTGTTAGCACTTGAAATAAATAAGTCATCATTTTTTATTTTCTCATCCTCCTTCTCTTCACGACAGACTCTGAAGTAACTGGTGGTTATCCACATACTGCTCCCTCACATTCAGGAGCTGTGCTCACAGGTGTCAGCCTGAACCTCACCTGCTTCACACTCAGCACTCGAGGCTTTTTAAAAGGACTAAGGTCTTTAGATTTAATAAAGAACTAAATGAACATTTTGTCTGTGTCAGCATATCAGCAGATATGTCTTTGCTTCAATCAGTGAAGTTGCTGTAATCCAGTAAAGCTCCCATCACGTGCAATTTTGTCCATTATCAGGGTAAAACAATTACATTGCAATACATTGCAATCTGACAATAACATGAACAGAGGTTCCCTATGTAATCAGGAGTACAGGGAGGATCAAAAATGAGGACCCCGGGGTGCCTCGGTGGCTCACCTGCCCATACCACTTGAACATGTGGTATGGGCAGGTGAGCCACCAATATGGTCATGCTCAAGACACCCGCTGGATTCTGTTTTGGGTCATTTGCCCAAAGTCTCTGTCACCCTGCTTACTGCCAGTCTACTATCAAATTAAGACAAAAAAGGCCAAAAAAGTCTTTAAAAAAGCAAAGTTTAATCTGAAATCTCAGAGGACAGACAATCATCTGAGCACTAGAAGTAAATGATTCTCTGACCTCACGTAAAAATCAACAGCTCAAATACCATCCATCCATCTTCTTCCGCTTATCCGGGGCCGGGTCGCGGGGGCAGCAGTCTAAGCAGAGACGCCCAGACTTCCCTCTCCCCAGACACTTCTTCCAGCTCCTCTGGGGGAATACCGAGGCGTTCCCAGGCCAGCCGAGAGACATAGTCCCTCCAGCGTGTCCTAGGTCTGCCCCGGGGCCTCCTCCCAGTGGGACATGCCCGGAACACCTCCCCAGGAAGGCGTCCAGGAGGCATCCGGAACAGATGCCCGAGCCACCTCAGCTGGCTCCTCTCGATGTGGAGGAGCAGCAGCTCTACTCTGAGCTCCTCCCGAGTGACTGAACTCCTCACCCTATCTCTAAGGGAGCGTCCAGCCACCCTGCGGAGGAAACTCATTTCGGCCGCTTGTATCCGGGATCTTGTCCTTTCGGTCATGACCCAGAGCTCATGACCATAGGTGAGAGTAGGAACGTAGATTGACCGGTAAATCGAGAGCTTTGCCTTGCAGCTCAGCTCCTTCTTTACCACGACAGACCGGTACAACGACCGCATGACTGCAGAAGCTGCACCGATCCGTCTGTCAATCTCCCGTTCCATCCTTCCCTCACTCGTGAACAAGACCCCAAGATACTTGAACTCCTCCACTTGAGGCAGGACCTCTCCACTGACCTGAAGGGGGCAAGCCACCCTTTTCCGGCTGAGAACCATGGCCTCGGACTTGGAGGTGCTGATTCTCATCCCGGCCGCTTCACACTCGGCTGCAAACCGTCCCAGTGCATGCTGAAGGTCCTGGTCTGATGGAGCCAACAGGACCACATCATCCGCAAAAAGCAGAGATGAGATCCCGTGGTCCCCAAACCGGACCCCCTCCAGCCCCTGACTGCGCCTAGAAATCCTGTCCATAAAAATTATGAACAGGACCGGTGACATAGGGCAGCCCTGGCGGAGTCCAACATGCACCGGGAACAGGTCTGACTTACTGCCGGCAATGCGAACCAAGCTCCTGCTCCGGTCGTACAGGGACCGGACAGCCCTCAGCAGAGGGCCCCGGACCCCATACTCCCAGAGCACCCCCCACAGGATGCCGCGAGGGACACGGTCGAATGCCTTCTCCAGATCCACAAAACACATGTGGACTGGTTGGGCAAACTCCCATGAACCCTCCAGCACCCTGGAGAGGGTATAGAGCTGGTCCAGTGTTCCACGACCAGGACGAAAACCGCATTGTTCCTCCTGAATCCGAGGTTCAACTATCGGCCGGATTCTCCTCTCCAGTACCCTGGCATAGACTTTCCCGGGAGGCTGAGGAGTGTGATCCCCTGTAGTTGGAACACACCCCGGTCCCCCTTTTAAAAAGAGGGACCACCACCCCAGTCTGCCAGTCCAGGGGCACTGCCCCCGACCTCCACGCGATGTTGCAGAGGCGTGTCAGCCAGGACAGCCCTACAACATCCAGAGACTTGAGGAACTCAGGGCGGATCTCATCCACCCCGGCGCCTTGCCACCGAGAAGCTTTTAACTACCTCGGTGACTTCAGCTTGGGTGATGGACGAGTCCACCTCCGAGCCCTCAGCCTCTGCTTCCTCAAAGGAAGACGTGTCGGTGGGGTTGAGGAGATCCTCAAGTATTCCTTCCACCGTCCGACGATGTCCCCAGTCGAGGTCAACAACTGCCCACCTCCACTGTAAACAGTGTTAGTGGAGCAGTGTTTCCCTTCTGAGGCGCCGAACGGTTTGCCAGAATCTCTTCGAGGCCGACCGATAGTCTTTCTCCATGGCCTCACCAAACTCCTCCCAGACCCGAGTTTTTGCCTGCACAACTACCCGAGCCGTAGTCCGCTTGGCCTGCCGGTACCCATCGGCTGCCTCAGGAGTCCCACGAGCCAACCAGGCCCGATAGGACTCCTTCTTCAGCTTGACGGCATCCCTTACTTCCGGTGTCCACCACCGGGTTCGGGGATTGCCGCCACGACAGGCACCGGAGACCTTACGTCCACAGCTTCGAGCAGCCGCGTCGACAATGGAGGTGGAGAACATGGTCCACTCGGACTCAATGTCTCCAACCTCCCCGGGATCTGGTTGAAGTTCTGCCGGAGGTGGGAGTTGAAGACCTCTCTGACAGGGGACTCAGCCAGACGTTCCCAGCAGACCCTCACAGTACGTTTGGGCCTGCCAAGTCTTTCGACTTCCTCCCCGCCATCGGATCCAACTCACCACCAGGTGGTGATCAGTTGACAGCTCCGCCCCTCTCTTCACCCGAGTGTCCAAGACATACGGCCGAAGGTCAGATGAAACGACTACAAAGTCGATCATCGACCTCCGGCCTAGGGTGTCCTGGTGCCACGTGCACTGATGGACACCCTTATGCTTGAACATGGTGTTCGTTATGGACAAACTGTGACTAGCACAGAAGTCCAACAACAGAACACCACTCAGGTTCAGATCGGGGGGCCGTTCCTCCCAATCACGCCCCTCCAGGTGTCACTGTCGCTACCCACGTGGGCGTTGAAGTCCCCCAGTAGAACAATGGAGTCCCCAGTCGGAGCGCCTTCCAGCACCCCTCCCAGGGACTCCAAGAAGGCCTGGTACTCTGCACTGCCGTTCGGCCCGTAAGCACAAACGACAGTGAGAGACCTCTCCCCAACCCGAAGGCGCAGGGAGGCGACCCTCTCGTTCACCGGGGTAAACTCCAACACACAGCGGCTGAGCTGGGGGGCTATGAGCAAGCCCACACCAGCTCGCCGCCTCTCACCGCGGGCAACTCCAGAGTAGTGGAGAGTCCAGCCCCTCTCGAGGTTTTGGGTTCCAGAACCCAAGCTGTGTGTGGAGGTGAGCCCGACTATCTCTAGTCGGTACCTCTCAGCCTCCCGCACAAGCTCAGGCTTCTTCCCCCCCAGCGAGGTGACATTCCATGTCCCTAGAGCTAGCTTCTGTATCCAGAGATCGGGTCGTCGAGGCCCCCGCCTTCGACCACTGCCCGATACACATTGCACCGGCCCCTTACGGTTCCTCCTGCAGGTGGTGAGCCCACGGGAGGTCGGACCCACGTCGCTCCTTCGGGCGAGCGCCCGGCCACCAGGCGCTCGCATTCGAGCCCCAACCCCGGGCCTGGCTCCAGGGTGGGGCCCCGGCTGCGCCATACCGGGCGACGTCACAGTCCTTGTTCTTTCACTCATCATAGGGGGCCTTCTGAACCGCACTTAGTCTGACCCGTCACCTAGGACCTGTTTGCCTTGGGAGACCCTACCAGGGGCATGTAGCCCCGGACAACATAGCTCCTAGGATCATTCGGGTACCCAAACCCCTCCACCACGTTAAGGTGGCGGTTCTAGGAGGGGCAGCTCCTAGAACAGCTCAAATACTTCAAGTTAAAATGTCATTTTAGCTTAGGGACCAGTATTCTTGTTTGTTAAAGAGGCCTCTTTTGTTAAATAGACTCAGTGAGCCAGTCCCAGTTTAGCAATTTGTGTCCAACTGGACAATACTACTATACTATATTTCTACTGAAGCTAAACTTAATCACTGGACACAATACAGACAGGCTTTGCCTTTGCCCTCTGTTTAATGTGCAGTTTATTGAGTTTGTTTTGAGTCAATTTTTGAATTTTCAATATTGTGGGAAACCTAAAACATGAATTTGCCCAGCCCTATCCAGTGGTAATCTAAGTTAAAATGCATGATTGTTTCAAGGATATAAAATTTTATTACTTCACAGTGCCTATAAGTCCTATAGCAGGAATAATAGGACACGTTTTTTACATGATTTTCACACAATTTTTACATGACCCACATAGACACAAAAGTCATGCACACCATGAATGATTCAAATCCAATCAGGAAAGGTTCCTTTTGACTTTAAACATACAAACAATGTATTCATCAAAGAAGAGCATGGCTGATTAACATCACAGTATGGACAGTTTATTCTCATCTCGCTCTTTCTCCGCTCTCCTCTGTCCAGCTGTGTTTACCACAGCCAGTGTCATGAATAATGCAGGCAGAGTTGTATGGAAAGATAAGATGGCAACATGGGGTCTGAGGAGGTGATGTCACTACATTCACCCTAGATCTTTACAGCTAGAGCAGCAGAAGGATGGGGCGCGGCCGGAGGAAAAGGTGAGAGGATGCAGGAGGAATGTAAGTGTGGACAGAGGACACAGAGGAAATGAGAGGTTTACTCTTCTCTTTCCATACATTATCCTCTTTATATTATTTATACGTTTGATTCACACAGTGGGCGGCCACTCTGACCTTCACACCAGTGTGTGTTTGAGTGGATTCTCACAAGTCTCTGCATGTGACATCAGCCGACACAAAGTTCAAACCCACTGTGACAAAAGCAAAAGTGTGGACCTCAGAGAGCACATAGAAAGACAGAGCCACAGCGGCACCTAGCATTCAGTTCGAAAAGGCTCTTCCCTCTGACAATCTTTTATTATGTCACACATCACCTGCCACTGCACTTTTCGTTGGTTTCAGTTCCATTATTGAAAGAAATTTGTTTCACTAATATCAACAGTCAGCATTGTGTCCCATATAGGTTAAACAAGCAAGACAGCAAAAAAGGTTAGCCATCTATCCTTTCATAGTACATCCTGTCAAAGACAAAATGGTGTCACAAATAAATGCACCCTACAGAGGTTGCAGTAGGAATAAGAAACACAAAACACAAACATTTCCAATAATCACTTTGTAAAAGCATGTAAAATGTGCAGTTTTTGACAGTATAAAGCTACTAACACCCTTGTACCAGTGAGTATAGTGTATTTAGCAACAAACATATGCCACAGCAAAAAGTGAATTTCAAATAGGCTATTGATTAATGAAAGTGACAATCAACAATATAATAATAATAATTAAAAAAAAAAACATCCAGCGTGTTAACTTGTACATCTTAGGAACTGAAAATAAAGTTGCATTTTGTTTTATTTTAGCTCAGGGGTATGGAGTTTATTCTTTTATTCTTTTATATCAAAGCTTTTTTAGACACTGAATTTATATAACTGAATTTTTTGCATTTTAATGCTATGCACTGAATTTTATTTTACATCAAATTATAATGGAAATTTCACAGAATAAAAATTAATATGAAAAATACAATATTTAAAAATTCAGTTTATAAAAATACAATGTAAATAAATTAAGTGTAACAAAAATCAGCGTCTCAAACTTACAGCACACTGTGCTTGATGAGCATGAACATTTTAGATTAGGTCAGAGTCAGGTTATGAAATAATAACTCATCTCCTACACAGTGACATGGTGCAATAACTGCATTTGGCGTATGTTTAGCTACTATGATAAAGCAATTCACGCCCGAAGTTCTATGTGCTCTACCTGTTACTGTAAGTCAGTTTTTGGGTGAGTAAAGCTCAGAATCAGACACTGACTTTTTTCCGGAGGGCGATCATTAACTCCCCTTGGGGCATGGAGGTGACTCTGCCTGGCAGCGGCCTGTGTGCAGCAATGAGAGAACACAGCAGTGGTGAATGAGTGAAGATGAACTCAAAAAACACTAAAAACAAGAGCTCATTCAAGTCAGTTCAGCAGGACATGTGCAGGCAGCAAGTGGAATGGACACAGCCTGCACATAACGGAACAGGATGGTTTAGACTGAGTCTAATAAGATGGTGAGTGCAGATGGTTTAATATCTATTTAGTTGTTTAGCTCTGGTTGTTATTTGCTTGTATTGTTTAAATGGATCTGGACTTTGGACTCATTGATGGAGACCAAAACCCGTCAGAGACCAGACAGTATCAAGACCATGACAAGAACAAGACTTTTAGCTAGAGAGTCCAGACCAAGACAGTGTCACGGCAAGACCAGGTCAAGACCTAATCAAGACCAGAACAAGTGTACAATACACTGTCATAGATAATTACAGTGATAGATTATAAATCATACAGACATAGATTATAAATCATTAGTCCAAGTTCAGTCTTAGACCAAGGCCAGACTCTTGGAGGTTAGTGTTTGGTGAAGGATCAGTCTTTTAACTAAATATAATATGATACAGGATTTCATTCAATTCCAACAACAAACATATACCACATATACCATTTGTGGTCTTCTTTGGTCTTGGCTGGTCATGACTAACCTGACTCCACCAGATAGACTATGTTCTGTGGAGCAGTTCTATTTCACAGTACCATCTGGGAAGGCTCCCGTTGAAAGCGTTTGCAAAAGGGAGGCGCCTTCTGTCAAAAACTTGGTGTTGATTGGATGAAGCACCGACTAGTATCCGCTTACCATGAGGTTTCTTTAACCAATCACAGCAACAATATGACGTGCCACTCTTTGCGCTTCTTTCAAAGAAGAAATACTCTCTACTTCTGATAAAACTGTTTCGATAGCAGCGTCAACGCTAATGTCTTTTGGTGTAGCCATGTTGAAAACAAAAAGGAGAACAGAGCGCTTGTTGCTTTCTTCAAATTAAAAACCCGCCTCTACCTGTTAGTGCTGCAACATCATTGGTCACAAGAGTCCGGTGAGTCCACGGTTCGCGACTCAAGCAGTTTGGTTGGCGCGATACAAGATGGATTTACAAGAGTTTTGGAAACTCCCAAATCTCGCGAGAATCCAGCTGCAGCGCAAGGTTAGGTCATGACGCCCAAGGCTGGGATAAGATTGAGTAAAAAAAAGTTTGGGACCAAGACAAAGGGATCAAGACTATGATAAAACCAACATCTTTACAAAATGATCTCAAGACCAAGTCTTGAATACTATATAACAGTAGTAGCTCTGTTTTGTGTGTCAGACTCGTCTCTGTGCTGCAAATACGGTCAAGTCCTTGAGGGAATCACAAATGTTGTGGCTGTTTACATTTGGCTTTAGCTGTTTTTCTGGCCAGGCTTATGCAGTTAAATGTGTCTGCACAAGTGCTGCCGTATCTCTGTGGTAACTACGCTCTGCCCAGAATCAGAGCACTGAAGTCCAACTCGGCTCAGAGAGAGAGCATGGTTCAGAGTAAAAGCTTGATCAGAATGACTGTCTGAAGTGACTGTCGGCTGCAAATCCATAAATGGAGAAAAGCATTCACTCAATACGTGCAAGTTTGTGTGTAACATGGCTGTAGGGTGGTGAAGGTGGAGATGTGTGTTACCAAAGGCCCACTGCTGATGAGCTGGGCACGGTTCCAAGCAGTTCACATGATACTGAGACACTGATAGTCACACAGAGGGTTTTATCTGCCACAGGAGCTACCAGAAGCTGTTACTACTGCTGCCTTTTGCAAAGCATTGTTTGCAAACATCAGAGGTTTATCCTGATCGAGGGAGTGATGGACATATTTTTAGACCTTAAATTAAAAATAGTCTGTGGACTGCCCCAGATTACATAATTTATTCAGTGTAAGTAAAAATATAAAAGGGCTTTCATTGTTATGTTTAGCCCGGAACAACAAATGGTTAGTATTAGTGAAAGTTTACAGCAATGTATAAAAAACTCAAATGTTTGTGCCTTTTTATCCTTTGAATCCTTTGGATTCGCTAAAATTTTACTAAGTAACATAATTTCATACAGACTGATTTAAGACCCGTGTTATAGTAGTAAGACCATTTTTTTTATATTGTACAGTTACCAATGTGTGATCCTCTCTCAGTCTGTAATGTTCACATGACCAAATGGCATTTGTCCACCATGGTTTTGCGTTTTTACTATTTGTACTGAACGCTGTATCTTCAAAAAAATGTTTTTTGAATGTGTGGTCACTGTCTCTTGGGTTCACTTGTGTTGAAGGCACTGCGGGGCACTGCGGGGCAGAGGATCTGAATTAAAGAGAATTAAAGAGTCACTGTGAATAATAAAAGGATATCAGATAAGGTGACTATGGATTTCTCATTAGAAAAGGGAGACATCCATTTGACTCATTAAGAAGCTCATTATGTCCAGACTGCTTTTAGCAAAAGGATGCAGACTCTTGAGTAGTTTTTTTTACACTTTTCCAAATAGCTGCATAAGAAGCTCTGTTGCATGATACTTCTTCATATTATGTCCTAAAGTTCATCTCCATTTAATTATAATCTTCAAACACTTCGATCTCTGAAGGGTTCTGACATTTCAAGCCCAGTGGGGGTTTCATTAGACTGCAAATGTAAATGAACACAGAATACTAATTTTTGAATTTATATATATATATATATATATATATATATATATATATATATATATATATATATGCACATACCTTTATCAAACAGCAGTGACTTCTGTGGCCTTGAAAAAGTGACATATTGTTTTGTCAAATGGACACAGCATTCATTCATTTATCTTCTACTGCTACTGGGGTCGCGGGTGGGTGGGGCAGCTCTGGGCATTGGGCAGGGTACAACCGGGATAATGGCCAGTTAGTCGCAGGACTGACATCTAGACACAGACACTGACAGACAATCATTCAGTCTCACATTAATTCACAAGAGGCACTTTGATTGCCTCTTGCTCACATTACTTAATTTGTGGGTTGACCTCTCACTTTAGTTGAGCTGGAGTAATTTGGGTAAGACTGTTCTTCTGCTTTGCTTTAATCTGCTTTTGCTGTATACCCTCACACCAGACCCATGTGTCAACTGTTCACAGAGAGATGTATAGTTTGATAGTTTGGTTCCCCGTCTCATGTTAGCGCTGTAACCTGTGTGATCAAACTGTGTGTGTTTGAGTGTGCAGGGGTAGTTCAGTTTTTTTGAGAGTGGCTTTTGTTGAGTTACATCATTGCTTCTTCTTTCCTCACCAACTTTTCTAGTGGTGGTGAACCTCTCTGGTTATGGTGGATTAATATTAACAATAATTCACACATTTACAGGTAAAATCAATTCTATTTATCTGGTATTATTGTTTTGCCATAACTTGCCGAAGACTATAATTAGTTTGAAGCATTGAGAACAGTCCTAAAAGTTTTTCAATACTCAAAGTTAAACCTATTACTCAAGCACTACAGTGGCTGGGGCTGCTCTGCTTCCTAATTCTGTATTGACTTGCATAGTAAAAATAAGTTAATGTTTTCTAGAAACCCACCAAAACAAAGCAAAGCTTGCATATCCTTTATAGTATAGCATAGTTTGACTATACCCATGGTCTCTTGTCACAGTTGTGTCTTGTCACAACTTGTCTACAATGTTGTAGGTATTCATCCAACCAAAATGTTTTATGGTGGAATGAAAAGATGGTTGAACGAAAAGTGAAGCTGTCAGTATTCACTAAACACGACATTTATGAATTAAGCACTTCTTTTCTAAGTGCTTTGACCTTTTTCTATCTAATATAGACAGTTTTGAGCAGGTGTTATGTCCCTCGTGCTCCATTCATTGTGAGATCTTATTTTGCCGAACATCTTTTTCTGCTTTGCTTTCCTTGCCTCTTTCTTGTGCCCTTTTTCTCTCGCTTTGCAGAAAATTGAGTCTGAATGAGCTCCAAATCATGTTCAAGTGCAGCCAGAGACACTTCCAACTCTTTCAGACAGTCATTGTGCCTGGTAAACTACCTAAAAAAACACACACACACACACACACACACACAACACACCTACACACACACACACACACACACACACACACACACAGATGCAGACTTGCAGACTTGGCTGGCAGTCAATCAGGAGCCTTTGGCACTTGTGCTGCTGTTCTACTGTCATTATCCTGCAATGAATAATGCCTCAGTCATTTAGTGCAACAGGAAAGAGCTGAAGGGAGGGGCAGAGGAGAGGAGGAGAAGTAGGGAGCAGAGGAGGGGAGCAGAAGAAACGAACAGATGAGGAGAGGATGAAAAGAGGGGAGCAGGGGAAAGGAGTGGAGGAGACAAGGAGAGGAGAAGAGGAGATAAGGAGAGGAGCAGAGAAGGAGAAGAGCAGAGAGCTTCTCCACTTTAACTGACACTGTGGGGCAATTACAGAGAAAGAGCAGTCGGCACAGATTGCTGTGGTATGAAGATTTACGGAAATATGTGTGTTTTTGTTTTTTTTAATATCCTGCAGTTAAATGTATGTAGCTGCAATTGTGAGACAAGGCTGATCACATGTTTTAGTATTTTTGATGCTGCATGCCATATTTTACATTTAAATTAATCCTCATAGTTATTTAAACAACATAGATTCATTCATTCATCTTCACAGCTTAGAACTGTTGGGGGTCAGGGGTGAGTGGAGACTGGAGTTTCCAACTTTGACCTCGGGGTTTCTAGTCCATACTGTACAGATGTTCCTGTACACTATACCAGCCACTTGGTTATGGCTTTCTATGTATGCTGTCCCTGCCAGCATCTTACTCCCTGCATTTCCTCCCATGTAGGGGCCTCTCCTCTCATGATGGTACCTCCAGCACCTTTTTGTCCATTTTTCAAGTATGGAACTATTTTCCTGATGTATTCCAGGATCTTGGATGTTTCCTCCAGGATAGTGGTTTGGACACTCACTAGTCCTCTGCCTCCTTCATTCATAGTGTACAGTCTCAGAGTGCTGGATTTGGGGTGGAACCCTCCATGCATGGTGAGGAGCTTCCATGTTTTCACATCTGTGGTCTGTATCTCTTCCTTTGGCCAGCTCATTATTCCAGCAGGGTATCTGATGACTGGCAGGGCATAGCTGTTTTGACCAGACTTTGTTTTTACCATTAAGCTGACTCCTTAGAACTTGCCTTACTCGTTGTAGGGATTTTGCTGTTGCTGCATTTCTTGTGGCCTCTTTCAGGTTGCCATTTGCTTGTAGGATTCCTAGATTCTTGTAGGTCTCCTCAATATCTCCTTTTGTGCCCTTTGGGAGTGAGACCCCTTCTGTATGGTCTACCTTCCCTCTCTTGTCACCATCCGACCACACTTCTCAATGACATTCCACTGTCATTGCTGTAGATCCTGGTTGTGTAGATCTGTGAGTCAATGTCTTGCTCATTCTTGATTTACAGCTTGATGTCATCCATGTATAAGCAGTGACTGATGGTGGCCCTGTTCCTGAGTCGGTATCCATAGCCAGTCTTGGTCATTATTTGGCTGAGGGGGTTCAGACCTATGTAGAACAGCAGTGGGGATAGAGTACCTCCTTGGGATATGCCACATTTGATGGACAGTTGCACAATTGGCTTACAATTGGCATCAAGGGTGGTCTGTCACAGCCTCATCAAGTTTGCAATGAAAGTTCTTAAAGTCCTGTTGATGCTGTACATCTCCAAGCATTCCATGATCCATGTGTGTGACATTGAGTTGTAGGCTTTCTTGTAATCACTCCTTTGATGTTGGTTTTACTCAATTATAGATGGTACCTAATAATATGGATTTTTGCCATAAGCCATTTTATTACTTTTTCTATAAGCAAAATTTTGAAAAAGTTGACAAAACTTTGAAAAAATGCTTAGAAAATGTCTTATTTTATTAAGTCTGACCAAAGTAAGATTTTTTACAGTGTAGGATGACAATGAATATATTATACAATGTCTGTTTTCAAAAACAGGTTCACCTGGTACAGCACCTGCCACATTCTTGACATTTCTTGTCTTTCTATAATGATGGCATTGGTTGAAAAGCCTTGTTCACTGGTTTTACAGTGCTTCTCCTGATGCATTTGGAAGCAGTTCTGAAATGTAAATCATAGTCACCTGATGTACAGAAAAAACATTTTCAATACATATTCAGCTGTGAATCATCACAGCGTTTCTTCTCACTCCATTTTAGCAGGGGTCAGTCGAGTTATTGTTGCTGAGATATAAATCCTTCTGCCGTCTGGATAGCTGTATCTGAACGTCAAAGGCCAATTACAGTCAGCTGCTACATGGGATGCAAGAGCA
This sequence comes from Rhyacichthys aspro, assembly GCA_036850595.1. Lineage (NCBI taxonomy): Eukaryota > Metazoa > Chordata > Actinopteri > Gobiiformes > Rhyacichthyidae > Rhyacichthys > Rhyacichthys aspro. The sequence continues at coordinate 2,320,354 of CM072162.1, forward strand.
ACATCACAAAGACAGAGTGGCAGTTAAATGGCAGACAATCCAAAAAGCAAACATTCAGTCATCTTCTTGACAGGGTGTTTACACATCCATTTTCTGTTTGTGTGCCGGGCTGCTTCCGTTTATTGTTGATGCATAATAATATATAACTATTGAAGATTGTGGAACAGTGTTATATCACTAAATTCGATATTTACATGTGCATCACACGCCAATTGTAGGCTACAGTTTTAACATTAATTTAATTGTTTGTTTGCAAAGAGACCTCTCTAGACCTAGAGGGGAGACAGACACAAGTGTGTTCCTCATGTCCAAGTCTTGTTTTAGTTACAACCTTGTGGATTTATGGCTTCCATAGACTCCCATATCCATTTTCCACCTATTCTAGATTCTAGAACCAGTGCTTCGGATTTTTATCCACAACAATAAAGCTGGCTCTTGGATCCAAAAACAGTTTCCAACTTAGCACCAGCTTGATGCTGGTCCAGAAACAAAAACTGGTGAGATCAGGTGCATACCATTACGCCGCCATATTTTAAGAGAGGAGAAGCAAACCAGAGGAGCGAAGAAGGACTTGAAGCAGAAGCAACAGTGGTCAGTGGATGAAACAAATTGTCTTCTTGTGGTTTGGTCCTCCTCAAAAATCCAAAATAAATTGGAGGGAACTATCAGGACTCAGTCTTTTTTTGAGATGATACAACGTGAGATGCTAATAGCTGGATATGACAGAAGTGTAATAATATAGAGACCAGAAAGAGGACCTAGCAGGCAGTGGTCTGCCTAGAAAAAAAAACCCAACTTTGATTTTTGACTCAATTATCTGAGACAGACCTGCTTGTCAAGTGAGTGGAAGTCAGCAACAGTAATGTGGGAGCCAATAGTGGATGACAGTGTTCAAAGCCCTGCTGAGTCTGGTAGGTTTTGTCCATCTCTTACAGATTTTCAGTCAACTCATTAACAGGATATTTACTGTTCCATTTCAATGTTATACTGTTGCAATCTGCCTATAGCTAATGTTCTATTTGTCACCCCAAAAGTCAGATGTTACTGTAAGTGTAGTTTGAAAGGATGATTTAAAACATCATTATATAGATTTTTTTAAGTGAAAGTGGGACTATGATGACCTGCTTGAGTACATGGAGAAGTCAGACACATAGTTCCAGGAGTACAGCAGGGAGACTATGCAGAAGATGGAGGCAGATACAGGGACTCTGTTGGGATTCATGGGGCACATAGTGGCAGTGATGGAGTCACAAGTCAATTAATGACATTTACCTATTTATTCTTCTATTTCCCTATTCATTCATTCATAATTGTGTGTCCTTTAATTCTTGTATTTAATTGAATCTATTTGTTTAGCAATAAATATATTTTCATTATATGTACCTACATTCTCACACATCCCTTATTTCATTAAGTTTATAGCATTGGACTGGGTTAAATGTAAAAAGACTGAACAGTGTAACAGAATATGCTTATCCATATCTCTTCAAATGATAAAAGTATTTCACATTTTCCAATTTCGAGTCATTTAATCATAATAAATCATGCAAGAAATTGCAACAATGAGATGAACATGTAAAATTCTCAGCTAAGCATTCAGTAAATTATAATGTACAGGTAAAATTATTAAGTAAAAAGTAACTGATCAAAACATTTTCAATAAATAATCTATATAAATCCTGAAACAGTACTTTTAACCTACTCCACACTTCTGCTGAAGTACTTCCTTAAGGCAGCCCTAATCTCGTGCTCTGTCAGCACCTGAACTGTAGGCTGTGTGTAGCTGCCTGTCATGCTCCTTGATGAAATTGTCTCCATGCTCTTCAAAAATGTTATGAAGGACACAGCAGGTCATTGTCATTCTCTTCATTAGCTCCAGCATGCAGTCATTTCTTCTGAGGAGACATCCCCAACATCCCTTTAATCTCCCAAAAACCATCTCTACAACTGAATGTGCACTGCGTGTAGTTGTAAGTTTGTACCTCAGCTGACAGTCTGCCAGTGTCAGAAAAATGCTTCATAAGCCAGTTCTGCAGTGGGTGCACGGGGTCACCAATGAGGTAGTGTCCAATGTTAATGCCAGAAGAGGTCATTTTGTTTTAACTGAGTAATTTCCCATCATCCCCTCAATAGCTTCCAAAGATGGGACTGCCTCAACACTCTTGCATCATGCACACTCCCTGCATCGCCCACACGCACATCCCAAAACAGGCCTCTGCCATCCACTACTGCTTGCAATACAATGGAGTGCCAACCTTTCATTTTAAAATAGTCATGGGGATCTCCTCAGGTGCAATGATTAAGATGTGGCTTCCATCTATTGCACCAAAACACAGTACTTTCTAGTTTATATTTGCTGTCATGATTAGTCTTATCCTTAATGTGAGGTGATATAATAAGATAAAAATGACATAAAACTGTCATGTCATAAAACTCACTGGCTATAACCATGTTGCTTCATATTTCTCATATGCATCTATTTTACAGTAAAGAGTAAATGTAGTGAGGATGGAATTTATATTCTTTAAGAATGAGAGAATGAAAAGATGGACCCTTACAACATCAGTTTTCAAGAAAAGACTCACAAAATATTTTGCTGTTGATAGCACCTGCACTCACTCTGAGATTGATAGTTCACTTGATGCAACAGTGAGTCGAGCTGTTAATCAGAGAGTACCTGCAGATGATATATGACTGTAGCAGTTGATTTTAATGTTGAGACAACAGTCTTTACCGAGGTTAAAAATATCACTTTACTGAGACACATCAGCGACTCACTCACCATTAAATTCCCTTGAATTTACCGGGAACAAGTTAATTTGATGTTGCTCTGTCTGACTGTGAGTCATATTAAGTTATTGGTAGTTAAGTGGGTCGAAGTGTCGCGTCTGAGAAAGCCAATTATCTGGGACTGTCCTATGAGACCTGCCTTTAATTATCAACTTTTTATATCTCAGGTCTTAATGATAGCTTCTGGTGTCTCTGGACTGAGTCTGTATGGATTTCTCCATCTGTGCTTTGATAACTTTATGAACAAGGTGGGGGTGGGGGTGTCACTCTGACCTTCTGTTGTCAAGACCCCAAAATAAACCAAAACTCACAAAAATCTTTTTGAGAGCTACTTCAATGGTACTTAGTTATCTGAAGGGCTGCTTGTATGACGCCCACCCACCAGCCTCCACGCAGGTCATAAGATAGAACTGAGTCATTTTTGTTTGTTTTCAAACAAAGGGTACTTGTTTCTCCCAAGAGAGACAACAGTGACATGTGGCTCTGAGACAGAAAACAGCTCAAGATAGGCCTGGTTCTACAGGGAGGCAAAGGGTTTAAACTTCACTTTTAGGGCATTTTCTCTCCTGAAAGTCTGCACCAAGGTCCACATTTAAAACTCACAAATTGTTACACAGTATTCATAAGGTTTAGTAACTTTTGGTTTCACACTAGTTTTTAAAAGCAGACTATTGGACCTTCCTTGACGCTCTGATTTCTGTCAGAGGGACAAGTCTCCTGTTGACAGCTTTTACTCTGGTGAATATGTCTCTGCAGAGGCTCATTTTATAGTTTAACTGGAGAAATACAATAATCAGACTGAAGTAGGGCCTATAGAAACATTTTAAGTAATGATTTATATGTTTTTGAATCAAACCGATATCCGTTTCGTCCATTTCCCCCCTCTTTTCGCTCTTCTTTGTTTTAATTGGCCGTGACTTCCTGTATTTTGGTCCAAAATACTGAACCATCACCAATTGTGCTTTCAAATTACAAACAAACTGGACCTTTGTTCAGTTTGGTCTGAAGAGACTAAAGAGCAGTTGTTTGGTCAGAACCACAGTCTGCTGGCTCTCACACCTGAAGATTTTGGTTCAAAGCAAACGGAAAAGTCCGAAAGGTCTTGGGTCTACTCTTTCCATTTTGTTTTAGAACCAACATGTGCAACATGTGCATTAACACCTGAGCACGTCACTTAAATCTCATGAACACCAAAGTTAAGCCATGTCACTTGATTCCACTCACTGAGAGGCCAAAAAACCTAGATGATAACAGCATTCACACACATTTCCCCAGTGCTGCAGCTTCTGAAAAAAGCCTGAACCTAGGAATTAGAATTGACCCTCAACATTTGCTAGACACATAATACAAATGTATTTGTTAACAAGTTAACAACTATGATTAAGATTTCTCAGCTTCAAACTGAACTCTTGAAACCTAAATATGTTTAGGGACTATTTTTTCTGCTCCTGTTTAATGCAACACAGACATAAGGCAGGGTTTTCAATTGACAAAGTAAGAACAGTGGGCCTCATGAAGCTTTTTATGTAGAAATTTCTACTTAAGCCCTAAGAATAAATCCCCAAAACAGGGTGGAACACTCTTACTCATGCCTCAGCCCTGAGATTAATCATGTTTTATAATACTGCATTGTGCATACTACAGAGTCAATGTGTGTTTTTTTAAATAACACATAACAAAATAATTGATAGACTGTGCCCAAAACACACTTCACTCTATATTATAAACAGTCAGTTATTGACTCAAGATTTATCTACAGCTGGAGCAAGCTGTTAATAACATGTTTAAATTGCTCTCCTTAAACATGGCAATACATTTAAACTTAAACTATTCTATTTAAAAATCAATCGGTTCACATTATAAATCGCTAGCCTCAAGTTCTGTAACTAGAGTATATCAACTTTTTAATCAGATTGTACATCTTCCATAAAACCCGTATGGGATCCACAAACACCTTTCCGTATGGGCCTCAGCTGAAACAACACATGCTCATATTGCCCAAACTCCAAAAAATAATAATAAGTAGGGCTCTGCCCCATACATTTAAAAGTGTTGGTCTGAGGTCACAAACAGGCTGTCTGAGATCCTCAGCCTTAGCCTTCCCAGTTTGTCTCATAATAGCTCTCTCAACACTCAACATACCCAGTCACATCCAGTCAACAAGTACTGCAAAAAAAAAATGGTATTTCTCAATTGGAAAGATAATCCATTGACTCAGTTCATTGATCACTTGATCAAACTCACAGCATCTCCGTTGTATGAAACTACATGGGTCCCCTCTGTTAAAATACCTCCAAAGATGATTCCCACAACCTTTGTATGAAATTATTACATTTTAGATAAAATTAGGAAAAAAAATACAATGTGCTGTATGTGATTTTGATTTGTCATGTTTTTGGGTACTGTGTGCATCTGCTTTTCTTCTTTAATATGTCACATGATAAAAAACAAAACAAATTGTGGTGGCACCAATTTAGTAGATAAATATATCACTAGCCTTTTTTTAAATTATAGTAGTCATTGTGACGTTGCAGTACTGTGTACTCTGTGTATGTGCTATGTCTTGCCTCAGCCTCGTCCTGTTCAGGCAGAGAAAAATATGTGCAGCAAAAACCCACCAGCACATGGTCAGTTCATTTCAGTAGAATGTCAGTCTATCAGTAGGATTATATTAATTATACATGTGATGACAACTTCTTTAAAATGTATAATTTATTGTAAAAGGGTCTTTTAAAATCTACCTCTAGATATGGTCAATCACTATTTACCTGAAAACACAGTGGACTTAGGGAGGCGAGCTCACAGAAGTAGTGTGTGGTGTGTTCTGTTGTGTTCGGTGTGTGTGTTCAGGTCAGAGCTGCGTTGTATTTTTAGAGCCGGCAGGCAACCATCAATAATCCTGACGTTTTAAGTCAGTCTTCAGCCATCTATCAGGCTTGTGTTCTGCCCAGAGCTCGAACCTACGATCCCCTCATTTGTCTTGGCATGTTTTCCTGCTCTGACAGTCTGCCAACCTCTACTTAAGCACACACAACACACAATGGTGGCCTACAATAACTAGTATGAAACCAAGGTTAACGCCCAAGCTCTCTGATAAAAAGGTGTTTTGGTGTGAGTTTAACAGAATGACCTGCAAAGTTTTACTCTGCTGTTGTTTGGAGCTAAAAACATTTTTTACAATGTAGTATTTTTGTAAGACCTCCAGTGATCCAGGGATATCCAGTTATCTCAGCACTGCATTGTCTTTTATTTATTTAGTAATACAACTTTTCACATATTTGTAATGGCTACAACCAACATCAGTTGTGTTAATGTACAATAGTAGAATACATTCTTTGTGTTGTGTTCATTTATCAGAGTTGTACACAGAGGAAAATGGCTTTGTCTTAATGGATAACTCCAGATCAATGCATCAGTTCTGCTCAGAGAAAGTGCTGTAGACGCAGAACACATGGTAGGCTTTAAGTGTCATCTGGCTTTAAGCAAGAGACACATTAGAATTAAAGAATCAAAGTGTGCAAAGTGGATAGTGTGCACAAACATGAAGCTAAGTGATTTACTCTGTGTAGGAACATGGAGTTAGCCTCTCTAACAGCAGCAGATTTGACACCCGCGCCTTAAATTAGCACTTTTAGCCCAAAATATATATATTCTCGTTATCATTTTATGGTTCTTTGACATGAGATTGGTAGAATCGTGCCTATTTCACTGACACAGTACCCTCAGCTGGACAAAAACCTCCACTCCTCCACCACTGGACTCATTGCAGGACATTACATGAGTGACTCGCTTTCAGCTCAAATAGAGGGAGCAGAAATAGACCAATACACTGGACCTTAGCAGAGTCACATCTGTACAAAATACACTTTACTGTTTCAGAAGGGTTGGATAGTCTCTACTATGTGCATAAAATGATGTTGCTGTTGTCACAAAACAGAGAGTCAGTAGAAAGATCTGCGTTCCTCTACTGGCCCAAAGGTACACAGAGCTGCTTTTCATTTATTTATTATTTAAAAACAAAAACATTTTAAATATTATATATATATATATATATATTTATATATATATATATATATATTTATATATATATATATATATATATATATATATATATTTTTTTTTTTTTTTCATTTCATTTCCTACAGAGTTTAGAGCTTATGAAATGGGACCAGATGAACAACTGACTGTAAATTGGCTGCAGGAGTGAAAAAAGACGGTGATTGTGTGTTGTTTTAGAAATTTTACATGTAAAGACTGAAGAATAATAAGTTCTGGTATTGTAATTGTAAATTCAAATCATCTGAGGTGGATCAAAAAAATACTAAATAGAATTCTAACCAAAATTACATATAAATGCGCCGAATCTAATACAGGTCATATTTGACCTATGTTATTCATCCATTACCGGCTGCTTTTCTGTTTATGTACTGTCCCCAGCTCTATCTGACAACTGACAGCAACAATTACCTGAAAAAAATATTTATACATGTTAGGATTTAACCTTGAACATGCAAAGAGACATTGGTTACATTATATTATGAGATGTTACCTGATGTAATGAAGTGTTTGAATGGGCTTCATATCAGCTGACCAGGCTTTTCTTATTTCTTCTTTCATTTTCAAATGTTTATATCCAATGCTTTTTTTTTTTATGAAAAAATCAGTATTATCCGGAAATTCAGAACAAAATTTATTTCGAGGCACTTAAGAAAACACTGCAGATACAATTCCCAGTTTGGCCCATATCCTAGTATCACATATTTTATATTTCCTACATCTATCCACTGTCTGTCTCGATTAAAGACAAAATTCCCCAGAGAGATCTTTAAACATACTTTTCACATTTTTATCAGAAGATGAGAAAGATTTGGTTCTTGCCACTATTCAGTAAATCTTGCATCATCACACCCTGGGTTTCCAATATGAAAGATCTTTGCACATAGCCCTCATGATTTCAATCCCTAAGACAAATACACAGGGAATGAGTTGAAAAGTGTAATAAAGTGTGTTTGATTCTGTCTTCTCCTGTGGCCCACAGGAGTTTTTGTCAGATGAGCTGTTTGGGTGACAGGTGTTGTACTCTGATGCGTCATCCATCACACTAATCCGGTCTGAGACGTGGGGAAATGGAGTGGCACATGGGAACAACAGACAACACAAATACACCTTCAAATATACATTAAAGCACTGCAGCAACCCCCAGCCTTTGCTCCCACTGTGAGCCTGTTTTTATCAGTCTCCATGTCCTACCTGCAGTGTACAACACAGCACTCTCCTTCAATTATAAAAAACATCTTCATCTTTAATTGCTCTCTCTGACACTAGGGCAATGCAATTTTTATTTCTTCTTTTCCTTTACAGCTAAACAGGACTTCACACAGCTCAAACATAAAATCACCCACCACAAATGTGCATTTTCTTGGCCTTAATACCCAGTGTGTTATAGAAAGTAGTATCATAGAAAGACACCATACTCAGTTTGGCCACAGGGCTAAGGATTTAAGCTTGTTGTGCTGCCAGTGGTTTGCTTTCAGTCATAAAGTTGCCCATGAACAAAAAAAGCTAAAGCTGTAACAGGACAATGAGCAAATCTGCACCAATCTGTTTCAGTGCACTGTGCTTTATCACGTAAAACTGTATTTGGTTCTTCCCTTCGTGATTTCTTATTTCTTTGCATTATTGTCACAATTAACTATTTCTATGATAGCCCTGAACGGCAAGAGAAAAAAAAAAAAGAAAATTGGCGCATCATTTGTGCTTTATTTCCTAAGTGCTAAATTTTTTTCCCTCCAGTTAGTGACCCCTGAATAGCAAGCAAAAAAATATATAAAATAAAATCTGAGTGTCAATTTATAAGTTTGTTTTTATTTCTTTTCTCTAATACTTGCCCCTGAAAGGCAAGGGAAAAAAATAATATGATCTTCACAAAGTCAAAGTTTTCGCTCCAGAGCCTAAGTGTTTGTGTTTTAATACTTGTTTCAACCTCTAAAGTGTGCTGGCATTGTTACATTTGGTTAGCTGGCTGGGATGAGTGATGGTCTATGATGTTGGAAACCATGGATCGAGACTCACAAAGGGGTATGATTTTTGTCTAAAATATCTTGAAATGTGATTGTATAATAGTCAAAAGGCAACCATATCGCCTTGGGTTTTCTTTTATCTGTGAAATGTATTCTGTCTGTAGGTCTTATTAGTTTGGACTTGGAATTGAGCACACTTCCACTCACATGAGAGGGGTGTGTTACCATTAAAGGTAGGCCCTGCATTCACTCTGTGGTGGTGATGATGATAATCCATAGCAGCTAAATAGCCTGGCGCATAATACGATCTACAAAGGAATTAAAAGACCATAATATCGCTGTAGCTGTTTAGCTTAATGAGATAAAGTGGGGCCCAATCTTTTCACTCCCGCGCACACGAGAAAAAGACGGAAAAGAAGCAAAAGGGTGCAAGAGCGCAAGTAGTGAATATTACATGAAAGTTACTCGTTTAGAGTGTGTCTCGAGCCACCAATCTTATGTTTTAGTATTATTTGTTTTATTTTTACACACTGTAATTGTAGCATAAAAGTTATTGTTTCCTTCCTCAATAACATTTACACTTTGACAGTACAGATTAATATGTACCCCAACCTTTCCTATATCTATTGTTCAGTGAATAAAATAAAACCCTATACAATACACATTTCAAGGCATTTTAGACAAAAATCATAACCCTCAAAAGTAAGCAACTTGCCCATTCTGGGTCTCGATCCTTGGTCTTCCACTTTCTAGACCAACACTCTTCCCAGCAAGCTAAGCAAATGTAATTTTCTTAGTTGCACTTTCTGGTGCTCTTTAGAGGTTAAAACAATTATTACAACACAAACACTTAGGCTCTGCTTGCCGTTCAGGGCCACTGGCAGAGTGAGAAAAAAAAAAAAAAAAGACTTTGAGAAGATCATATTATTTTTTCCCCTTGCCTTTCAGGGGCAATAATTAGATTTAAGTATGACAAATATTAAAAAAAAAAAAAAGAAAGAAAGGAATTAGGGCAAACACTTTTTCACAGCCCTGTATATGTACGAATGTAAGGAAGTTGCAGATATGTATGATCCTCAACCAGCTGGGTTTTTTTTTTGACGCTATAGTGAACCACGTCAGGCCCGAAGAGGAAGCACAGTCACTGCTGGTGTTTTGCTGGGTCCAAAGGGAATCCCAGTGCGCATGAAATGTCTGCATCTGAGGCCGTTCCTGCAGGAAACAACTAGCAATAATTTGCCTAGTCTGGCACTAAGGAGGGTTAACAAACGTTAGCATCGCATCATATAATGCTCGTGGCGTGTGCATAAGCCACAGTGTTGCTGATAAATCAAGGCGCTTTGTAGTTGATACACTCCTTTAAGAGTGTGACATCTTGTGCCTTCAAGAGACTTGGCTTGCATGACAAGACTTGGATAAATTGAACTCTTTGCACACATGCTTTCATGGTGCTGGTGAGCCTACCAAAGATCTTAGTACTAGAATAATCCGTGGTAGAATACCTGGTGGTGTGGCTATACTATGCAGCACCAAGTACAATCCACTAGTAAAGGTTGTTAGACTTAAAGTTAATTGGGCTATTGGTTTATATATTTATCCACTTCTTGGCTTAATCATTGCATTTGTACAGCAGATGCAAATGTGTCTTAGAATGAAATAGATATGGTCATATGGTTTAGCTACCTCTGATCATATACCATTTATTGTTTCTCTAAATGCTGAGAATATACCAGTGGTGGCTGAGGATGGCCATAATGTTGATACGGTTAAACTGGATTGGACTAAATTAAATAAA